>OZ038453.1:17984277-18154791 GCA_964036195.1 Sphaerolaimus hirsutus | reverse complement strand
ACTTTTAAGTGTTATGTCGAGTGTCAAATTTCATGGAAAATGTCATACAAAATTGTCGATTGTCATGCAAAGTGCAAAGTTCAGTATTAATTTTTTATTATTTTTTTTTATTTTTTAAATTTTACACTTTACATGACACTTGACTTTACACGTTACAGGGCTACATTCTGAACACTGATTTATTGTAAACTGCAGAGTTGGAAAAACGTATTTACGTTTACCCAAAATACCCGGTTATTCAGGTAATCATACTTACTTTCACATTTCCGTTTTCCAAAAATACCAATACGTTTTGTTACGTTTTCCTGACCAAAATACCCGGGACTAAGGAAAACGTAAAAAAGACTCTGTGATCGTTCACACGTGCACATGTTCAAATGGGCCGCACCACCTATAGCCAACAATGTTCTCATGTTTTTGCATAAACGTAACATGTATAGGTACATACAAAAGTAGTATATGAAAAGAGTGACTGCACGCTTGCACTTACACATGGAATACTGGGTACATATTCATAAATGTGTTCAAATGCTGAACACAGAAACCTTTTTGTTTGTTTTTGTGGAGCCTTGCGTTTATAATTTTTTGTGATGAATTCCAACGATGCACTTGCAACAACTGTGAGTAGCACACGTTTTGAAACTGGCAGGGCGAGTGCAAGCTCTGGTGCCAATCCCAGACTCTGTAGGATGCCCTGTAAAATGTAAAATTTCATGCAAATGTCAAAACTCATGTAAAATGCCCAGCAAAATGGCCAGCAAAAGATTTGCCACTTTCCAGGGCATTTTGCATGACTTTAGACACTTTGCATGCCATTTGACATTTTACAAGGCATTACATTTTACACGGTCTGGGACTCCCCGAGAATCACCAGCATAGTTGGAGTTGGCCAACCTTGCAACAGAAAATGGTGCAGATGGAGCGATTGACCCATCTAAAGGTGAAAACAATGGTATTTTCCAAAGCACAATGGCAAATACTGTGTGTAAAATTGTTTCGTTTACGTTTTATTTACGTATTCCTTGGTATTTGAAAAATACCTTACGTTTTAGTAATTATACTTTTGGTTAGGAAAAGGTATTTACGTTTACGTTTATGTTTTCCAAAAATACCAAGTATTTGCACAGCTCTGGTAAACTGAAAGTTCAGTGTTTTGTTCTGAAAGAACTATACCATTTTAAACATTGTAGAATTACTGGTTTGTAACAAATGACAAGGTAAGTGGTGAGTAAAGTGACAAGTAGATTCAGAAGCAGCAATTTTACATGTACTTGTCACAAATATAGAACGTATACTACCTACCACTTACCACTTTTCGTCTAACTTGTCCACATGTCAATTATCCCCACAACCCACCCAACCAACCCAAACACCCCCAACCCCCCCCCCCCCAACGCAGACACGAGCGCACGTCGAACCCGCACCCCCTGCCCGCACCCCCCGCCAATGCGGAATGGCAGCCGGTGGCTTTGAGGGGCAGCGTGGGCGACACGGATTTGGTGTACATTGCGAAATCGCCCGATTACTGTACTAGGGACCCCCGGGTGGGAAGTGATGGCACACATGGAAGGTTTGTTCTGGGGCGGGGGGGGGGATTCAGGTGTTCATGTGCCAGTTCCGCAAATGAAGGGTGTGCTTCTAAAAGTACCGATCTACGAAAGATCAATTTTGAGATAATCGCAATTGAAAGTTTGGAGTATGCAATACCCATACATGGGTATTGGGTATGGGAATTTTGGGTATTGGTATTTCGGCCATATTATTGGGTATCCACATGCAAAGGTATAATCATTGTTTCTACATATAACACTAGCTATATAACATTTAGTGAATCGTATTTTTTGTAGAACAGTACCTTTTTAAAGAACAAATTGGTAATAGCATGTAGATCAGTACATTTTAAAGCACAAAATCAGATAGATGTAGATTGGTACTTTTACCCATAGTAAAAAAGCACAAATTGAGTTTTTGCTGCTGATGATGCCGAGCTGACATTGGTACTTTTAGAAGCACAAAAATAGTGCAGATCAGTACATTTAGAAGTACAATTTTTAAAAATGTTTGTTAGATTGGTACTTTTAAAAATACAAAAGCTGAACAAGCTTGTAGATCGGTACTTTTAAAATTTCAAAAACTGTATTTTGCGATTTTTTTGCTTTTTTCGACCCCCTATATCTCAAAATTAAATTTCGCACCCCCACATATACTCGGCGGACATGATACTCTGACATCGCACTGATCTATGTCTCGTGTTTATAAGCGTGCCAATGATTATTAAATCATGCGATTTCCGTAAAAAGATGAAAAAATTCATCGATGTGAATATGTTAATGAATAACATAATAACTGCAATAAATTTTGTCATCCTTTTATGAAACTCGCACGCGTTAACCATCGTTGGCACACATCCAGCGGGAACAACGCGGGCAAGGTGTAAAGTAACCAGGGTATATTATATATTTTTTTGAAGGCATTTTTATGGCGACCCCAAAAATGGTCCTAACTCAAATTTAAAAAATTTGTAGATCGGTACTTAGAATCACACCCTTCAAATTGAGAAGTGAGAAGTACAATGGCAAATGCGTAGTGAAATGGCAAAAGTGAAGTGAAATGGGAAGTAAATTGGCAAAAGCGATGTAAAAAAGTTATTTCTCTTCACTTTTGCCATTTTACTTCTCAATTCACTTCGCCTTTGCAGTTTGCCATTTCACTTCTGACTTCTCAATTTGCGGACTGGCCCCAGGGCAGACAGATCGCTATGCGATGAATGATTCCATATTTTGATGAGTAAGGTCACATGAAAACCTGCACCAAATTCACCCAAAGTTGAAGGAATTTGTTGTTTTATTCAGTTGGGATATGGTAGATTTCATTTAAATGGTTAAGTCAGTAGGTAGACTATAAGGTGGGATGATGGGTTAATACTGTGTGGTGGGGAGATGTCCAAAAAGTTTTACACCCCTCAAACATATGAATGCCAGGTAGGAAATGCCCAAAAAGTCTTTGCACTCCCTACAAAAGTGCCATTCGCAAGTGGCATCTTCTATGTCTGGTCCAGGGAGGGAGTGCGGCCCCCAGCGTTCACCCCCCCTCCATAAACAACCGAAAACATCAACCCTCCTAAACAATCCAAAACATCAACCCCCCTAAACAACCCAACACATTAACCCCCTTAAACAACCCAAAACATCAACCCTCCTAAACAATCCAAAACATCAACCCCCCTAAACAATCCAAAACATCAACCCCCCTAAACAACCCAAAACATCAACCCTCCTAAACAATCCAAAATATCAACCCCCCTAAACAACCCAAAACATCAACCCCCCTAAACAACCCAAAACATCAACCCCCCTAAACAACCCAAAACATCAACCCCCCTGAACAACCCAAAACATCAACCCCCTTAAACTAACCAAAAAATTTCAACCCACCTAAAAACCCAAAACATCAACCCCCTAAACAACCCAAAACATCAACCCTCCTAAACAACCCAAAACATCAACCCCTCTTAACAACCCAAAACATCAACCCCCCTCAACAACCCAACAAATTTTCAACCCCCCCTAAACAACCCAAAACATCAACCCCCCTAAACAACCCAAAAAATATTCAACCCCCCTAAACAACCCAAAACATTCAACCCCCCCCCCCCCCTCAGAGAATGCAACACGACAGCCAAGGGGCACTCGAATTGCGAGATCATGTGCTGTGGCAGGGGCTATCGGACGCGCCAGTTCGAAACCGAATATAATTGCCAGTGCAGATATGTACATTGTTGCTACGTGCAGTGCGAAAAGTGCACCAAGATGGAATTGAAGCACTTTTGCAATTGATTTGTTGGACCGGTGCCAGTTTGGCAAGTTTTCATGTTTTGATAAATGTGATGATGTGAGTGGTGAGAAAAGTTTAGGTTTGGCTGAGAGGTCTCGTATAGGTATCCTGGAATTATCCCCCATTGAACACTCCCTCGAAATAGTGAATAGGAATTGAGTACAAATAGTGCTCGGAGTTTCACGTGTTAGTTTTATATCTGAGTGAAAATATGGCTACATACATTCATGAAAATCATGATAAAATAAAAAAACCCTTAGAATACCCCCTTAAATACATCAAAAATTTTCTGGTGGAAAAATCAAAAAAATGCCCTGGGGCCCTGGGGTAATTCAAGCATATATGGTTATAAGTTTTACCTGTCACTTCTCTTGCCATCATTATCTTTTCTTACTATCTTTTTTATTATCTTTGTGAACTTGCGGGATTGGGCACAGGTTTTGTCAGAAATTTTTGAATGAGTTTTTGCCAATTCGGAATATTTGGATTTTGCACATGATATTATTGAATGTCTATTTTTGCACATTCTTTTCATTTTCCCAGTTTATGAGTTTTGACTCTTTCATGATCAGTTCAATCATAATAGAACATGTGCTTTAAATACTTTGTCATTGTTGACCCATTGACTTTGTGAGATATTACCCAGTCTTATTGATAATTCAACCTTATTTGGTGTGTTCCTTGAAAATGAACTTTCACAAAGCTTTCAAATAAAACATAAAAATTTGTATGACATTATACATTTACACCAAAATTTGCCTTTTTTTGTTTTTGTGATCACCCTCGTCGCAGCTTTTTAACAATCTATTCACCCACTTGAAAATGTTATTTTTATGGATATGGTATAGGATGATGAAAAAAATGTAAATGAAAGATGTGAATGAAAATTTCAAATGCTTTTCAAAGATTGTCAAATGACAGTTTCAGAAAGTTGTGGATTCTAATGGGAAGTATAATTTCAAATGAATTTATGAAAAATATGGAAATAAACTGATGGAAATATATACTTGGGAAATGGATTTCATAACAATCCAAATTCATTTCATGCACATCACATGTCAGCTATGGGGGTGGCGTTCAGTATGGGGGTGCCCCCAGGTATTCCCCATATAGTCTTCAGATGGCACCACCTGGCGACCCCCCATAGCTGGATGACAGCATTACTATATTTTTTCCATTTTTCCTTTACATGGGAAACGAGCAAATCCGCCCTAATTTTGCTCATTTTTCTACCGCGGGCAACTACGGGGGTCGGGGGGGGGGGGGGGGGGGCGTGTGCGATTGCTAAAAATTGCGTAATTTTTCAAAAACTTCGAACAATAGAAGAAAAAACAGTTAATACAGTCATCCTTAATATCAGTTAATATATGGGGAACATTGGGGGCACCCCATACTGAACGCCACCCGCACAGGTGACATACGGTATGAGATCAATTTTTATTTTTATGAAATTGTGTATCAGAGTTGTAAAAATGATGTGCTCTTTGGAAAGTATAACTGTAACATAAAATTACACAATGCGAAGTTAAATACAATTTAAAAATTTCCAGCATTTATACTAAAGTATAACATATATTTCAAATACCAAGGAAAGCACAAATTTTCAGAAAGTGTACTCGCGGCTGAGTATCAGAAAAAACACAATTGTTTTCACTTTTAGATGAATGGATCAGTCATTTCCTATACAGAATGATCAGATAGGTAGGTATGTGGAGCTCAATCGTGACTCATATCACTGATTTGATAGCTCTCATCATTGTTGTTGTGTTTCCACAAATATAAATACCCAAAAATAGAAATACCCAAATATTTATGTCAGCATAAATATGATTTTGCAACTGTGATGGGTGGGTAGTGCTGAATGTGCAACAATTGTACAATGTTGTGTCACTGCGATTCAGAATTTTTTCTGTCAGTGGAGTTACTAACTTTTGAAGGAAACAGATCTTGGCTGTTCATGGAGTTACACATATTTGACTGAAATATTACCCATGGATGATGCGTTAACTAAACATTTGGATGAAATGTTTCCCCGTCAAAAATCAGTGGATCTGACATATTGACCTCACTCAACATATTGCGGAACTTCAGACCTAAACATTAGCTTTGACATTTCTGAACTTCAAGCCACAGTCCTTAACTCAACTGTTTTGTCGATATATAGTAGTGGAAACATCTATTTGCCTATGCAAACAAAACAACGTCATTCACGGTTTATCAATGTCAACCCAATGGAAACCTGTGTTTCCTGTTCCTTTGTTCACAATTTCTTTGAAAAATATACTCTGCAGCTGACATTTTCCTGTGTATTTGATAAGCTAAAACATTTTATGATCAATAGAATAGTGAACATCAACAATCTGAAATATGTGAACTGAAAATTGAAGAAAAGCAGACTACCTTCAAAACTAATATTAATGCTTTTACACATTGGCAGGGAGGCACATTTCTCAGAACAAAGGTCAATGGCATTGTGGCTTCCAATTGCTGAGTGAAACTTCAGGGTGTCCAGGATAGCGGATTCTGGTGCACTGATGCCAGCCCCACTTGGATGCATGTTTGCTACAACTGGGGGCAGTCCCAGACCCTGTAAAAAACTCTGTAAAATGTGAACGATTCTGCAAAATGTAATGTGTCATGTAAAGACCAGGGTTGGCAAAATCTCAGAAAAAAATAAAAATAAAATAAAAATAAAATAGAAAATTTAAGAATATAATAAAAATAAAATGTAAAATTAAAGAATAAAATAAAAATAAAATACAATTTTAATAAAAATAAAATACAATTTTAGTAAAAAGAATTTTACTTAAATCAATCCTGGTCACGAACTAAAATAAAAAATAAAAATAAAATAAAAATAAAATGAAAAATTGAAGAATAAAATAAAAATAAAATGGAAAATTGAAGAATAAAATAAAAATAAAATACAATTTTAATAAAAATAAAATACAATTTTAGTAAAAAGAATTTTACTAAAACCAACCCTGGTAAAGACCCTGTAAACTGTTATGTGTCATGTAAAAGATCCTATGAAGTGTCAAATGGCATGTAAAACATTCTGTAAATTGCCATGTGCATTCAAATCTTATTGTAGCATATCCAAACTTTATCTTTTGGATACAAATATTATGTCCAAAGGTAATACAAAAGTACAGCAACAAGGCCTTTTACATGACACATGACACGGTATTTTACACATGACAGGGTATTTTACACATTGCAGTGTACTTTACACTTTAAAGTGTATTTTACAGGGTCTGAGACTGGCACCTGGCTGGCCTGCCAGCTGCCCGCTGTCTGGAATACAACCATTGCTATTAAAACAGTATTTACCATGATCAATACCATGATTACTATAATCAATATCCTCAGCACTCACCAACTTGGCATAGGACGAAAAGTGTATCTGTTCTGCCATAATCATTGATCGTGATTTCTGAAAGAACACATGAAAGTACACATAAAACTATGCTCAAATTTTATACATTGTGTGTTTATGTACACCAGATCACACTTTTTTTTGTTGTCGGAGGCTGTCGCTGTATTTATTAAAGGGGCGTTGTCGGCGGCCTCGGTCAAGGGGCTGACGACAACAAATCAGCAACAACCTCCGACAACAAGAAAACAGTGTGATCTAGTATGCATGAACATGCAATGTAAACACCTTCCCGATCAAGTCCGGCCCCCCATTTTTTATTTTACTTCTGACGTCCTGTCTCCAGTTCAAGGACGCGCCAGAAGCTGAAACTTGGGGTAGATATTTTCGATTTCGTCCGGCGCATTACTCGCACAACTCGCGATTTTGTTTGCTCATGTATGCATTTTTTTTTTTCACTGCCCTCATGTTTCGTCTGTAGGGCAGAGAAAACTAGGAAGTGCGCATCTGACTATACAAAATTACGAGTTATGCGAGTAATGCGCCCGACAAAATCGAAAAAAAGAAAGAGTTGGCCGATGGCCAAGAAATGACGAAATCGTAATTTCCGGGCCAAAATCGAAGTAAAATACGACAGAATGCAATTTCGGCTACATTAAGGGATACTTTCGTTGATTTTATGAACTGTCTTGCTCTCAGTGCGTGTGCGTCGACGTGGTTGAACTTTAAAAAATCTATCGGGCGTACGCCCTACTCTACAAATCTGTAGGGAGAATTAAATCTGGCCCCAGGGGGAGGGGGCAATCACAAACCCTGTAGAGTGCAAAGTCAAGTGTCAAATGCCATTACAAATGACACTCCTCAACAATTCGATCACAGTCCTCATCATTGTCGAGGAGGTGGGATGGTCCCTACCCTATCTACCAGCAGGAGATGTGGATATCATTTTTTTTGTTTGGATACTTATTCTATCATAAAATTAGGATACCTTATGTATGTTTTTACATACTATACATGTATATCTTATGTATGCACATACCTTATGTTGTTTAGTCCAACTGAAATCATGTGCCTTCAATGTTCATTCACTTTGATGAAAAAACTCATAAAAACATTTCTGTATTTTCTGTGTTCTCCAAAAACACATTTGAATTTTGAGTTTTTCAAAATTTGTGAGTTTCCATGTTTCTGTGTGAAACAAAAACACAGAAACTCAATGAGTTTCTGTGTGAAATTCTGTTGTTTTTCCCATTGTATTTTACATAATATTCTGATGAAAAGACAACTCCTCCCTTTGCATAACTACCCCCCCCCCCCCACCCCCCACCCCTCAAATAAGTCAAAAAACTCTGGCGAAAAAATAACTCCCAAGGGAACTTATTCGAGGATTTACGGTGTAAAGTGTGAAAATCTTTTCATTCTCACTTCCATCAGTATTTAACACAGCTGTCATCATATCCAAGTTGTTTTCACCACCATTGTTGTTTGGATCACCATCTTGCCATGGCAGGGAGGGGCAGTCAGATTTTGTGGGGAAGGGATATTTTTTGTTTGACATGACACATTTTGCAATTATTTATCTTGGATGTATCAGTTGCAGCGACCATGCAAGTTTCAATTAATTAGTGATGGCGAATCATGTGCAAAGTGCAAATTGAAATTTTGATTTACTGTATTTCCTTGAATTAACCCACCTCGAAATACCCCCAGGTGTGAGTGAGCCGGGGAAATAATAGAACCCCTCTTGAAATACCCCCACCAGAATTGACGATATAAATGACAAAGCCACTTTAATAATATGTGTAAAGCCGAAAACATGTTTAAACAATGACAGAGCTATGTATGCACAGTGCTTATATCTGGGGCTCGAAACACAATATTTTTGAAACTCGCGTCACAGCCGCCAAATTTTTCCGATCGAATCGGTGGGTGGAGTTGGGCGAGTCAGTGAAAATTGAGTCGAGTCTCAGCAAAAAACTCTAGTCTTGAGTAGTGATGGAAAAAGTGCCAGGCTTTTAGCGCCAAGCGCCAAAAGCTCCATGGCGCTTTTCTGGACCTCAGCGCCAAGCGCCAATGGCGCCACAGGGTAATGGCGCCAAGCGCCAATAGCGCCAGCGCCAAAAATTTTTCTTCAATTCGTTTATAGAATAATGAATGCATATTCACTGTGACGTACTGCTCATGTCGCAGTAGTCGATTTAACTTTTGCCATTAAAGTTCAATCAACCACTACAATGTTCCATACATTGTTAAAATACCCAGGGATATATTTTTCAACCAGACAATGTGACTGGGGAGCACAGCTAAAAAGTCGAGTTATTTAATGGCGTTTATTTGTTTCTCATTCTTCTAACTGTTGGAGTTATTCTAGAAAGAGTACTCATTCGAGAATGGGAGGTATTTCGAGTTGGTGTTTATTTTTTCATCAGCTCGTAAGACCTGGGAGTTTTCGAGGGGGGGGGGGTAAATTCAAGGATATTTCGAGGAAATACGGTACTCGAAAACTACCTATAAATACCTAATCACGTACAGATTAAATACCGGTTGGCTTAAATAATTCCCCTGGGGAATTTTTATTTTGTTTGACTTTTTGAGGGGGGAACTATTCAGGAATGGGAGTTATTCGAGGCGATTAGAAAATGAATAAAGGTGGGTATTTTAGGCGCCAAGCGCCAAAAGCGCCATGGCGCTTTTTGCTTTGGCGCTAGCGCCAGGCGCCAGCGCCATGGCGCTTTTCCATCACTAGTCTTAAGTTCAGTCGGATGCATTACCTTTTGGAATGTTCCTTGCAGAATTTTTTGACACGGTTGCTTTACCAATGCTTTCACACAGACTTAATGACGTTTAAATGCAACAGTTCATTTTAATATCAAAATAAAGCAAAAATATAACTTTTTGAGGGGGGAACTACCGTATATCCTCGAATAAGTCCCCCGGAGAGTTATTTTTTCGTCAGAACTTTTTGAGGGCGGAGTTAATCGAGAGGAGGGAGTTATTCGAGGGGGGAGTTATTTTTTCGTCAGAACTTTTTGAGGGGGAGTTTATCGAGAGGGGGGAGTTATTCGAGGTGGGGGGTTATATTTTCGTCAGAATATTAAGTAAAATTCATGATCAATATATCATTTAAATAGGGTTGAATTAGTTGCATAAACCTGTAAGTCATTATAGAAATTCAATTATTCATGCAATTAAATGAATGGTAGTGAAGATACACTGAAATAAATACATCCTTTGAGGTAAAACCTACATAAAAACGTTGTTTTGTATATGGACATCTTAGTCACCCATTTAAGAGGGGGGAGTTATTCGAGGGGGAGTTATTATTTCCTCAGTCTCCTAACGGGGGGGGGAGTTATTCAAGGGGGGACTTTATCGAGGATATACGGTATTCAAGGGGGGAATTATTTTTATGTCAAAATTTTCAAGCACAGTTCTTTCAATTTATTTCACGCAACATTCATGTTTTATGAAACAATGTGCTATTCTTGTTAAAATTCGACCACAATTTTGCACATCAGACACATTTGCATTTGATGATTGCATTCAATGCCCAGACGCAGCAGCTCTTTTGCTTATGCTTGCTTCATCAATAATTTTTTAGTATATGTAGTAGCTTTTGAGTGTTAGTGGGGGGGGAACTATTCAGGGGGGGAATTGTTTTTTCCTCACTCGCCTTACAGGGGGGAACTATTCAAGGGGGGAATTATTCAAGAGGGGGGAAATATTCGAGAAAATAAGTGTTTGTTGTAGTGAGAGTCATATGTATTATTTATTGTAGTTGAATTTATTTTCATTTATTCATTCCAATCTAGATGTGAAGGTTATTCAGCTACCGTATTTCCTCGAAATACCCCCAGGGGGTTTATTTTTTCAGAGTCAGAATTTTGATGGGGTATTTCATAGAGGGGGGGTAATTCGAGGTGGTTTATTATTTCGCCGTAAATGTTTTGAAGACAGTACTAAAAACATATGGAGATGTAGAAAAATGCAACAAGAACCACCATGTATAATAGTCTACAGCCTTATATAAGTATGTACCTAGATGGTATAAACCATGTTCTAATGTAACACAATCATTGTTTTTAACGTGCGTTATGCAATGCCTGGGTCAGAAACTGCAGCATTTGTCATTGACGTTCTCTTTACACGCGGGGTATTTCCAGGGGGTGGGGGGTTATTAATTCATATTGCCCATTTTGAGAGGTGTATTTCGAGGGGGGTGTATTATGAGGGGGGGGGGGGTATTTTGAGGAAATACGGAACATTTACATTTTTTTTTCAGTGCCAACATTGTGCAATGTATTTGAGCATCGCATCACTGTTAAAGCTGTTAAACGTTAAACTGTTAAACACGAGTTAAATATCGCATCACTGATGAGGATGATTCCAGGTATATATCCCCCCATGGACTTCTTACCCCGGGGGATGATATAGTCCTCGAGGACTATATCGCCCGGCCGGGGACCGGGACCCGGCAAAAAATATTTTTTTTCAAAAAAACAATAATTGGTGTGCATCGGTTCTTTGTGTGTTAATTAGGTTAATTAACACCAAATTTGCATGCACAAAATTTCTGCACGATGGTTACACACGCCGATGCAATTTTGTTGGGGGGTGTAATTTTTTTTCTCTTTTTTTTCTCAAATTTGGCATGCGTGTACTCCTTCGTTTAGTGAGTACGCATGCCAAATTTCAGCTCAGCGCGGTAACCGGTTGTCATTTTATTAATAAACTCGGCAGACATTATGCGAGTCAATGGTCTAACGAATTTTTGTACAAGTGCCATTCTAACCCAATTTCATTGTTATTGACACTCGTATTCCATGCGTAGGAATGACCATCAACAAATTTTTCAATTAGATAAGTGAACATCACCGTCGAAATTTGAAGTTAAGATCTACACTTGATAAATATACCATAATTTCTTATTATTACGAACATAGTGAGCATTTTATGTTATTCAGAGCAATTTTTAGATTTTCAAAACGATCCAGATTTCGCTAGTGGTGTACAGTGTACAGGGTCGTTCTTCCCTTGTTCTATCGCACGCACACATACGTATTTTTGTGTTGGAATTTGTCCGGGCTGTTACAATAAAATACCTTGTTATCTGCTTTCATATGACAATATGCGTGTCCAGTTTATCCTGTTCTCGCATAAAACGTCGGATTGAATAAGATTTACCATGAATCGATTGGAATGCATTCATTCAAATTCAAAATTAACTTAACAATTTTAACGAAATTTAAAATTGGTACGTAAGGGCCGAATCACTGATTCCTTTCATGTCTGCCGAGTTTACTTCAATTTTTTTCGATCACTATATTTTTGTATAGTGATCAAAATCCTGCCGGGGCCCGGTCACCGACAATGTTGAAATGGCCCCGACCGGGGTCATACGTCTCCGGTCGGGGACAAAAATTCTTTGTTTACTGAAAAAAAATTTTTCTCACCGGGGACGTTTGACCCCGGTCAGGGCCATTTCAACATTGCCCGGGGACCGGGCCCCGGCAGGATTTTGATCACTATACAAAGATATAGTGATCGAAAAAAATTGAAGTATTAATAAAATAACAACCAGTTACCGTGCTGAGCTGAAATTTGGCATGCGTACTCACTAAACAAAGGAGTACACGCATGTCAAATTTGAGAAAAAAAAGAAAAAAATTTACACCCCCCAACAAAATCAGTGTGCGACAGCGATCTGGCAGCTAGCTGTAAAAGGCTGCAGTGTAGTTGGCAGCGAGCTGTCAGCTTGCTGAAAGCACCTATTTAATAAACACATTACAGCATTAAAAACACTTGTCAGCCAGCTGTCAGCAAGGTGCAAAAACGTTGTCAGCGAGCTAAGCCTGATTTTTGCTGCTTGGCAAGCGAACTGGCAGCGAGTTGTCAGCAAGGTACTATTCCCTGTGTAGGGTATGTAATCCATCACTGAGGATGAGGTTATCCCAAAATCCCAAAAAATCTCTAAAATGGCTAAAGCCAACAAAGAGAACGCTGCAGCCAAAGATGTGTATGCTTTTTAGTGCAGAAAAGGAAGATATCATTTATTTCTTGCCATTTTCACATCATTATCAAAAGAAGTATATCAGGTATGTATAACATGGTAATGTATACCGATATTTATAATATAGGCTATCAACACAAAAAAACTGCATCACAAGGAAACAATTCCACCAAACTTTTGCACGCCAGCGTGAGCCAAGTCAGTGGTGCACACTTGAAAGATAAAAAAAGCTCACGCTGCTGTGCAAAAGTTGGGTGGAATTGTTTCCTTGTGATCATAAGCGGTACAAGGTCCCAATTTGCGCTTCTGACATTCACATTAGTCAAAATTTCACCTTGTAACACCTTTTTATCAGAGCCCTTATGTGAAGTTGGCAGCCAGCCAAAAATTTGAAAATCGCTATAAATATAATTAAAATGGGCTACAAATAGGTATATAACCATGTAAATAGATGAAAATAGTGATTATAAAGGTGAAAATTGGCAGAATGGAGCAAATCTTAGCGATTTTGAGCTAATTTTGAGTTTTCACTCTCATTTGTACAAAACACACTTGTGAATGTCACATTGTGACAGTGAAATTTTCACTTGTGACACCAAAAATTACGCTTGAGACATTCACCAGCATACAAGCACTTACACCGCCTATGCTTGTGATGCAGTTTTTTGTGTTGATAGTCTATATTATAAATATCATATACAAAACCATGTTATTCATACCTGATATACTTCTTCTGATAATGATGTGAAAATGGCAAGAAATAAATGGTATTTATATTACTTTTCTGCACTTAAAAGCATACACATGTTTGGCACCAGCGTTCTCTTTTTGGCTTTTTAGCCATTTTTTGGGGATATACTTCTTTTGGGGAGCCACAGGCCCAAAAAAATTTGATCATTATTCTAATCAAATGTGGCACTGAGCAGTTCAATCAATAGTTGAACTATGGTTGAACAGAAGCTGAATTTAAGGATTCAAGGGATTTTCAACTTGAAAGTCACAATTTTTTAGTGATTAGGAAAATTACTTAATATTCAAAATATTGAAACTTTAATTTGACTTTTGTCATTTACCATTTAATATTTATGACTTCCATAAACTCAGCCCCTTATTTGTAAACTCAACCCCTAATTTGTAAACTCACATAACTCAGCCCTTTATTTGTAAACTCCTGTAAACTCAACCCATAAATTTCAAACTCATAAACTCAGCCCCTTATTTGTAAACTCATTGACTAATGTGTAAACTGCCATAAACTTGACCCCTAATTTGTAAAATCCCATAAACCCCTTATTTGTAAACTCCTGTAAACACTGCTCCTAATGTGTAAACTCTCATAAACTAAACCCCTTATTTTTAATACCTCATAAACTCAGCACCTTAGTTGTAAACTCAGCCCATAATGTGTAAACTCCCATAAACTCAACCCCTAATTTGTAAACTCCTGTAAACTCAACTCCTTACCTATAAACCCCTTTAAACTCAGCCCCTTATCTGTAAACTCCTGTGAACTCAGTCAATCATTTGTAAACAAAGCCCCTAGTTTGTTAAATCCCATAAACTTGACCCCTAATTTGTAAAATCCCATAAACTCAACCCCTTATTTGTAAACTCCTGTAAACACCGCCCCTTATGTGTAAACTCTCATAAACTAAACCCCTTATTTTTAAACCCCATAAACTCAGCACCTTAGTTGTAAACTCCTGTGAACTCAGCCCCTCATTTGTAAACTCCTGTAAACTCAGCCCATAATTTGTAAATTTCCATAAACACAGCCCATTATTTGTAAACTCAGCCCCTAATTTGTAAACTCAGCCCCTAATGTGTAAACTCCCATAAACTCAACCCCTAATTTGTAAACTCCTGTAAATGCAACTCCCTATCTATAAACCCCTGTAAACTCAACCCGTCAACTGTAAACTCCTGTGAACTCAGTCCATCATTTGTAAACAAAGCCCCTAGTTTGTTAACTCCCAAAAACTTGACCCATAATTTGTAAAAACCCACAAACTCAACCCCTTAATTGTAAAATTTTGTAAACACTGCTTTTGTTTTTTTGATTTTGTTGTAGCTAATGACGTTCTGGAGCTATTTAGTTTTAATTTTTTGAATTTCCGCATTTTGCTGTCTCTGACCATTAACTTACCATTCATAATTTTCGAATTTTTATTTCACCCCTGGAAAAAAACACTTAAAAACACTTAATCGATTTATTTTTAAAAAATTCAAAAATTCAAAAATTCAAAAATAGTTTTTGCATTTTTCAGGGAATTCAAGGTGAGAAACCGCAGTCTTAAGTTCAGCGTGCTAAATAAAGCGACAATTCATACGCGGTGGGTCTGAAAAAGTCTCATGTAAAGAAAAAACAAATATCAAAAAAGATTGAAATGGCATCCGCGGCGGCAGCGGCGGACTCCATCACAGAGTTGTTAAAAGTACTGAACTTTTTTCAAAGTATACATAAACGTAAAGTATTTATTTTTTACTCACCCCCTGAGTACAGAATATTTTTTTTTACTTTTACTCATGAGTAAACATATATGTAAAATACTTTTCCCCCCAGAAAACGTATTTTTGAGTCTTTTTGGAAAATTTTGGCCCAACTCAAAATAACACATTTTTGTACATTTTTGACCACTGTGACCTTCAAATTTACAAGTACATGTGTTATGTGCCTATTTGAGCATATTTTTTCCTATTTTTCACTTTCACCATGTTAAAGTGAAGTGAAATTGTCATGTCATGCTTCACTTACAGTGAAATTAAGGTTAAAAGGGGCACCAAACATGAAAACATTAAGGTCTAAATACTGTGTTTCAAGCTTCAAATTCAATATTTTTCTGAAAAAATTCAAAAATTGCCAAAAAAGATTCGAAAATTTTATTCAAATTCAAAAATTAATTTGGGAAAAAATTCAAAAATTCAAAAATTAGAAAGTTTTAGAAAAAAACACTAAAAAATTTAAATACTTTTTTTCTAGGAGGTTTGCCATCGTTACTGACTAGGGTGTCAAAACAATTTTTGTACAGAAAATGGAAACGGAAACGGAAAAAAAAATGTGCACTTGGCGAAAAACGGAAACGGAAACGGAAAAAATTTTTCAGTGGCCGGAAAACGGAAAAAGGGGCTGGAAAAACGGAAACGGAAAAATGAAATTTGCATGGAAATGGCAAAATTTGCTGAAATTTTGCCAGAAAACAGATAAAATTTGCTGAAATTTTGCTGGAAGTGAAATTTTTTTGCTGGGAACAGAAAAAATTTACGTAATTGACAATCTGCATGTATTTTTTCCCAGTTTGGCTGGAACAGAAAACTGAAAGTTGAGCCAAGAAAGGTAAAATGAGGCAGAAAAACAGAAAATTGAGGCAGAAAACGGAAAAAAGGTGGAAAAAACTGGAAATTGAGCCGGAAAACGGAAAAAAGGTGGAAAAACTGAAAATTTAGCCGGAAAACGGAAAAATGAGCCGGAAAAACGAAAACGGAAAAAAGGTGGCCGGAAAACGGAACGGAAAACGGTAAAAAAGATTCAGCAGCCCGAAAACGGAATGGAAAACGGAAAAAATTTGCCTGCGGAAAACGGAAACGGTAAACAGAAAACGCAAATTTGACACCCTATTACTGACCATATTATGGGTGGGTCGCTTGCGCCCTCCCTGGCAGCGAGGGATCAAGCTGGCGCGCCCACCCGAACGCGCTGCTCTGAACATCAAAAGTATTACAAAATGTGCCTGTAGTCTATCCTGCGTGGAAAATGTCAAACAAGATTTAGGTAAACAATAAAATCGTATCTATGAAATTTAAATTGCATTTATAAAGTTCAAATATAATTTGTTGGAAATCACACTGACCATGCGAAACCATGATCCGAGGGCTTGGAACTATCAGCAGGCATCATTCTTTCTCCACCAAAGTGTAAATTCAGTTTATCCGATGCGACGAAACTCTGCGTTGAAATTACAGCTTGTTTGATTTAAAATTGAGTGTCAGAAAAACGTAAAAATTTCACCACATTCATATTCTACTTACCGTAAATCCTCGAATAAGTCCCCGGGGGAGTAGTTATTTTTTCACCAGAATTTTTTGAGGGGGGACTTATTCGAGGGAGGGAGTTATTAGAGGGGAGGAGTTATTTTTTCGTCAGAATATTCAGGAAAATAAGAATAAAAGTACCGTATATCCTCGAATAAGTCCCCCCTCTCGAATAACTCCCCCCCTTGTGAGTGTGAGGAAAAAACAACTCCCCCCTCAAATAACTCCCTCCCCCCACTTTGATGGGTAGAAACATTTCATAACATTTTACATTTACAAAAAACGTTCTATGTATTTAATATGTAACTACATATATGTAATATCTTGCAGCTAAAGTTCACTAAGATTGTTTGCACTGCTTGACTTGTTAATTTTGTAGTCCTACTAGCATTTATGTTACCAAATTTACTCCATTTGTGCAGTACATTTATCATACATTTTACTGGCAATACTGACGAAAAAATAACTCCCCCTCGAATAACCCCCCCCTCAATGATAAATGTGATACCAAAAATGAGCCAAAATATAAACTGCAGTAAACATGAGCAATTTTTGACAAGTGAATGCATTTGGTGTATAATTGGACAAGTTGTCAGTCTTTGTTGAGATCAGAGAATCATTTTCGATATGAAAGAGCCAAGTGTTACCACCCCAATCGCGCCTTCCTTGCTCTACGTGAGCATTCGGTATGGGGTAGCGGTTTGTAACAGTGTAAGAAACGAAGGGCTAAAGCCCGTGATGATGGAATGTAACTACTTAGGTAACTACACAACAGAAAGTAGGGTTACAACTAGGGTGTCAAAAACAATTTTATACGGAAAACGGAAAACGGAAAGGTAAAAAATTTTTACTTTACGGAAAATGGAAAACGGAAAGGTAAAAAAAAATTTATCGGCCGGAAAACGGAAAACGGAAAGGTGAAAAATTTTCAGCTGCCGGAAAACGGAAAACAGAAAGGTAACAAATTTTCCTGCAGAAAAGCGGAAATGGAAAACGGAAACAGAATTTTGACACCCTAGTTACAACCCCATTTAGTGTCCAAATGGTCTGCATATCTCCTTCAAGTGACTTTCTAGTTCTCAAATTTTCCTGCTAAAATTTGCCCTAGTGTTGGTGCATATAGTTGACTCTAGTAGTGTGTTAAAGTCATCTTTAGCAGGATCGCTACATTTCATCAAACAACAGTCTTTGCGGAGTGAGCGCATCACTTCGTTTCTCCAGCATAATGTTGTCTCGGTGACGCACCGTTCCATTATATGATCACCTGTTAGCCAGAAATCAAAGCCTATCGAGTGACAAAGTGGGCACTATTCCCACTTGTCGATTCCATTCGCTGTGGTAAATTGGAGTGTGTGGATCAGCAGGCTGTGTCATAACATAAACCATTCTAATTCATTTATGGTTAGTGTTTTAGAAACTATTGGTGTCATGCTTGCATTTAAGCAACATTCCAGCTTTACATGTCCATTCTCATTGTTTGCCGCTTCTACTCAAGCTTTCCCATGACGCATACTTTGCAGCAACTTTGAGCTTTTCCTTTGTGCATCAGACTAGTTTGTAACATTCATATGTCCTAACCAGGGTTGGAATTATAAAAATTCATTTTAGTAGAATTGTATAAAAATTGTATAAAAATTTTATTTTATTTTAATTTTATTCTTGTTTCATTTTATTTTATTTTATTCCCAAAAGTCATAAATAAAATAAAATGACACATTTTAAAAATTTTTTTACAAAAATTGTACAAAATTTTTACAAAAAAATCAGAAACATGCATGCAAGGCCAGAAAATTGTTATAATTAGACCTATACATGAAAAACCTGTGACAAATTTTTCCCTTACTTTTCAAAAGTTGCATGCAGTATGTATTGTTAGCTAGCTGCAAGTGTAAAGTTACAATTATTGATAAGAATCGTTTGCATTTTCAGTAGAAGGACCACTGGAGTGTGCTGGGCACATTTGTAAAATGTCATGCAAAGTGTCAATTGTCATGACAAATGTAAAGTAAAGTATCAATTGTCATGCAAAATGTCAAGTGTCATGTAAAATTTCAAGCAAAGTGGCAATTGTCATGACAAATGTCATGCAAAATGTAAATTGTGTATCCAAATCTTGTGTTTTTGTATCCATAGTATGTTTTATATCCAAATCTTATGTTTTTGTATCCAAATGTTCACATAAGATTTGGAGTCAACAACAACATAATTTGGATACAAAACATAAGATTTCGAAATAAAACATGAGATTTGAACACAATTTGCTTGACAATTGATAGTTTAATTTTTATATGTCATGACAATTTACACTTTACTTTACATTTGTCATGACAATTGAACCTTGCATGACATTTTACATGACATTTGACACTTTACAATGCTTGGGACTGCCCCCAGATCCATGAATAAACAGGTAGAGACTCAAGCAATGAGACAAAATTTAACAAAAAAATATAAATTTTTATACAATTTTACAAAAATACGAATTTTTATACATGTTTACAAAATTTTACAAAAATTCGAATTTTTATACAATTTTTATTTTTATTCTTAAATTTTCCATTTTATTTTATTTTATTCTTGAATATTCCATTTGATTTTGATTTTATTTTTATTATTTTCTGAGATTTTGCCAACCCTGGTCCTAACCATTTACCGTATTTCTTCTAATAGAAGGGCAGGTCTCCAAAAGAAGGGTGTCTACAATAGAAGGTACACTCTTTCGACTTAATGTTGGCCATGAAATAAATAAAAGGGCAGTCTCCAATAGAATGTACACAAAGTGCTGGAATTATGCCAAATGCATAAAAAATATTGGCTGACGCTGTGACTTAATGGCTTTGGTCGATTGATTTTGTGCTATCTTAACATCAAATGTTGAATGAACTCTATGTGTCGTCATTGTATGAACTATCTGTTATATAACAGTCTTAAAAAGCTTGACAGAAGTTGAAAATGAATGGCTCAAAAACTGACGAAAAAAATGGAAGGGTGGTCTCCAATAGAAGAGCAGGTTAAAAATCTCAAAATTCTCTCCTCAAAATTTCCACTATGAAAAATAAACCCCGTGGGGGTATTTCTGGTGAAATAATAAACCACCCTCGAAATACCCCCCTCGTTTAAACCCGCCTCAAAATTTCAACTATGAAAAAATAAACCCCGTGGGGGTCGGTATCGTTTTTGGTTTCATTTAGGTATACAGTTTAAACATGAATGAAGTTCGAAAATAATACACAAATATAACCAAATGCACCTTGAGACGTTGCCCAATTATACCCAAAGCATCCGGATCAGTCATGGGCAGCAGCGCCAATGTACCTCCTGAAAGTGTGTGATTTTGTTTATTGACTGCACTCACTGGCATTCGCTGTAATGCGATGAGATGTTCACGTAGTTTCCACGATGACAAACAAAAATTTTAAGACGAATTTTAAATGAAAATTCCAAAACGTTTTTAAATCATCCGAGTCACACAATAAGTCTGGGTGATTTATAAAAAATATCATAATATTGAAAAAATGCAAAAACAACATTTATTTACATCGTTCCAGGATTTTCGTTCCAGGTTAATTATATTCTGTTTTTGAGAAGTTTACTGATATAATTTTGAATAATATTCTCTGAATCACTCATTTTTAATGCTCGTTGCACATTGCACTATTTCCCCTGGGTCTGATGTCATACAGAATTCCCT
Source organism: Sphaerolaimus hirsutus (assembly GCA_964036195.1). Classification (NCBI taxonomy): domain Eukaryota; kingdom Metazoa; phylum Nematoda; class Chromadorea; order Monhysterida; family Sphaerolaimidae; genus Sphaerolaimus; species Sphaerolaimus hirsutus. Next base: position 18,133,851 of record OZ038453.1, on the reverse strand, counting down.
TTTGTGGATGCCGTCTGTAGCCACTAGTGATGTTAAAGGCACCGGGAAAAATGGCACCGCACCGCACCGGCACCGGTGCTATTCTGAAAAAAATGGCACCGGCACCGGCATGGCACCCCTGATGATTGCAATGGCACCGCACCAGCACCGGTGCTGGTGCCCTTCGGTGCCCCGGTGCCTTTACATCACTAGTGGCCACAGACGGCACTTTGACGTTTCTATACCTCAAACGTTGGGCATAAGAAAGCACTTTGTGGCCTTCATTTCCCTACAAAAATTCACGAAGTATTTTCGAATTTTTTTGATAAACTCGATTTTTAGGTATTTTTTCAAAGCGTGATCAAAAATTCAAAAAGTCTGAAAAATTTAGAAAATTTGACAACCCTTTCGAATTTTCGAATCTTTTTTTGCCATTGTTACTTACCACGCTGCTGGAGTGTTTCTTCAGGAAAAATGTACAGCATAAAGTACTGTAGGTGGAAATATGGCTAGCCAATCATGCGTAAAAACGTAACGACAATTTTGTGCAGACACTCCGACAACTCGAGGACGACCATATGTGACTGAATGACGGCCCGCGGTGCACAGGGAAGTCACAGTGAACGTGCGGTTCGCTGTGCACTGCAAATCCGCCAACAAAGCCGCAGCCCCAGGACGGTACGCCCGAATGGACACTACTGCGGCCATGATTTTATTAAATATTTTCCTTTCCGTTAATTACGTAATTACTTCCCGTGTGATGTTAATTTTTCATTTTATGTTTTATTAATTAAGCTAATTAGGTTACCCACATTTTAAGTTAATTAAGTGATTATTTTCGTTTTTTTTTAATGCATTTCCCAATATGTACTTTCGAATGTTATAATTTTTAGGTTTTTATCATTTTACATTTTTGTGAAAAGGGTGCAGTGTCTGGGAATGGGTTAGAAAAGCTTTAATGTTTCTTGTTAAGCTAAAAGGTGTTGACTCTGTTAAACGCCTAGATGTCCCAATAGATAACATTCAGAAAATTCCCCGACCAAGTGCATTTTTATTTAGGACTAGGTAATGGGTGGAAAAGTGGCAAACGGCAATTATTGTCGGCATGCGACTGCAAGACACATGCAGAGCACAGTTTACAGTGAAGAGCACAGCTGTGCCAACTAATTATTCCCATCACCCAGGGTGATTGGTGAACTCGCAAGTGCTAGTGTCTTGTGGCGTGTGTTCAGGCCCGAAGTTCCAACCCTTACCCGGCAATGCAATAACCTTGAACAACCCCCGCAAATGAGCGTTCTTTCTGTGGCCTTGGTCGGGCGCGCTATAAATTATTTTCACCTAAAGGGGCGCAGGTTGATAACACGTGTCACACCACCTGCTCTAGACTGTACCGTAACCTCTGAATAGAAACCCAGTTCCTGACACTCACCTACGAGATAATTTGTATTTTAATTACGTCATTGATAATCACAGTTACTTCACGCTTGGTTTAATTCACGTTTGCACCCTTTTATTTAATTAGTTATTCTTTCCCGCATTTAATTAAATTACTTGTGCCTTGTACGCTATGTTAACAGTTTTCCAGTGATCATTGATTTCGCCTTATAATTCGCTCATTACGGTTAATTGTTGTGTCTCAGATTTAGTATTCATTCCTCTTATGGTAGACTTTTGGTGATTATAAAACGCGCTGATTTTACATTTTTTTTACCCACTAGAGGCTATACGACTCACTTGAGCTATTGTGAAATTGACTCTGATTATATTGCTAAATAAAGTTCCCGTGAATCCAACTTGGTCCCCCTGAAGCATACTAACTGCTTGAATATTAATTTGAATTTTATTAATTACGGCTTTATTTTTATTTACGGCTCATTAACAAGTAATCGAAGTAATCCGCCGGCTGCAATTACGAAAGGGATTTGGTAAGTTGCCGTGTACGTCCTCAGGAACTGTCAGGACCCCAAGGGGTACTGGCGCCGTTCCTGATTTGCGTGTAAAATCCCCGTACCATAAAAACAACCATTTATTTTATGACGCACGCAATTAAAAGCGCAAAGGGACCGAAATTTACAATTCTCCGCCGCAGCAAATTCGACGAGTGGCGTATTTTTGTGGTAAAAACGGAAACTAGTAAAATTAGTAAAAACGTAAAATATCTGACAACTGGTAGCGTAGCGAGTGGTTTCCTAAGCAAGCCATAAAGTTTTCTGTCTGGGGCGCCTGATCAACGCCTCTACAAAAAACGGCTTCACGGATAACGAATCACCCCAAAGGGAATTGAGATCGAGGGGGCCAGCAAGCTTACAAGGGGACACCATAGAACAAGTTTGGCACGCTGCGTTGGAGAAGCAAAAACAAGCACGAAGGCGCGCGCGACAACAAAAGGCTGGGCAAGAAGTGGACGCACAACTTGCTGCAGCTGAGAGTCAAGCAGGAGACAGTGAGTCGAACGATTCGGTTAACCCTGAAACAGACGTGCCGGAAGCGCTAGAGGAGAGTGAAAGTCAACGCTGGTCTGGACAGACAGCTGAGGATACACCGGTAATCAGGTTATCAACGGTTGAAGGCGCAGGGCCCGCGCCAGACAGTTTTAGTCAGTGGAAAACGCCAGCTGTACCGGCAGCGGCACGGCAGCTAACGTCCAGCGCAGAAGCTGAAGAAGCGCCTGGGACAAGTAGACAAGCTGCAGGAAAGGAAGCAGGAAAGACAGGTAAGTGGTCTAAGCTTCGGAGGACATTGGGTTGGAGCGCGGGCAGCTCATCCATATCGCCTGGAGTGCGATCGGGTTCTGAAGTCGGTTCAGACGGATACATTGGTGACAGCGAGCCTCTAGGGCAGCCGTCGATTCAACGTGAGTATCCTTTGATTGCAGCTGAGCTTGGAGCTACTGCAGATCAATTTCCCGTGATTGAAAATACCGTAGCGGAACTGTTGGAGACAGCGGCACAGAGTGGAGACACTTCCCCGGCGCTGCAGTTAAGCCCACCGAAGAGCACTTCGACGCCGAGAGACGTGTCGGGCAACAGCAGTCGGAACTTATCGAGCAACCAGTCGAGATCGCAGAGCGCAACTGCAAAGGCTAGACGCCAGCTAATTAAGGCCGAAACCTCAAGTAATCCCCCCGTGATAATTATTAGCGGTCTGGCAGGCAAAATGGCGACTAATGGAACGAATCCGACGGCGGCCCCGGCGTTGGAAGACAGATACGCAAATGTCACTAATGCGGATTTAATTTACCAAGCTACCATAATAGACCTGGACCCGGTGCAAGTAACGCCGTCCTGTGCACAATGGACACCCAAAAAAGCATGTGAAGCTGCAAAGAAATGGGCAAACATGATGAGTCAGGCAAGACCGGTTGGCGCATTTTCACAGAATGGTGAAGCAGGGGACTTGCGCATGGTGGCATTAATTAAAACCGCTATGAATTTATGGGGAAGTGACCCAGTGGGCGAAGTACCTAGGGTGGAACATTATTTGAGGGAATTTGAAGCGCACCATAGTTTACATAGCGACGATGTAGCTGATCTGGCGACTGCGTACCAGCAGTATAATCAAGCTCTGCAAAATCAGAATGCAACGCTGGGAGGAAATTCGCCGGCCAGCGGTCAGCAGCCAATAGTGCTGACCAATGGTCAAGCAGCGCCCTTGCAATCATCAACGGCACCTGCGGCGCCCCCGTTGGCAGCTGGAACAAACCAGGTGAGAACTGTTACACAGCGACGCGCTCGATCCCGCTCGCCGGCGTCTTCAAGAAGCTCGTCAGCTGCGTCCGAAGTGGCAAGGCCCACGGACCCGGGACAAAACTGGCAATTAGAACAAAGCAATGCGGCAGTCATTACAGCCCTAGCACAACAATGTGGATATTTTCGCGGCAAACCAAATGAGGGTTTCAGGGACTGGAGAAGGAGCTGGGACACAGTATGTGACGCGCTGCGCATAAAATTACAGGAGCGGAAGCCGCTGGTAAAATTGTTTTTGAAAGGCAGTGCCAGAGCCATTTTCAACACGCGATACAGAGAATTGCGCGACCTGAACTACAAGGACATGATGCAGGCACTGGAGAAGTTCTATGAAAATCCAAATGATAAGCACCATGCGCAGAGGGAGATCTTCGAGACGCGACAGGGCGCAGATGAGTCAGTACTGGAATGGGCGGTACGTTTGGAAAAATTGATAAAACGCGCCTATCCAGGCATGGGTCATGAAAAACGAGGTGACACATGCATGATAAAATTCCATGGAGGACTGAGAAATGAAATTCGGCGCAATGTACCTGTCACGGCTTCTATCACCTGGAAAGAAATGGTTGACAACGCGCGTGCTCAGGAGAGCTTTTTGGAAGCAGAACAGAGCCAGAATAAGGGAGAAAAATCCAAACAGGATGTGGTTGCCAGCGCGACCGACAAGGTAATGGACAGGTTGATGGCGCTAAACATGCCCGCCATGGCTGGACTGCTGTCCCAGGCCGACAAGACGTTAGAGACAATGGAACAGAAAATGACTGAGAGTGTCGCCAAATTTGACTTGGTGCACCAAGAGATAGCGAAGAAATTAGCGCAACTGGGCGCGTTGGAAGGTAAACTTTTGGGATTGAATAGGGACCCCCCTAAATTGCCCCCACGCAAATTTGACAAAGGATGTTGGGAATGTGGCTCTGAAGAGCACATCAGATATGAGTGTCCCAAACTCACCCCAGAACAAAGGGAACAGTATTTCAAAAGGAGTCGCGGCGGCGGAGCATCCAGAGGAAATGGACGTGGGCGCGGCGGAGGACAACGTGGCGGCTATCAGAGAAATGACCAAGCCCAAGCGATGCAGCCAGGTATGATGCCCATGCAATATGCATATCCGCAGTGGCAACCAGCTCAGCCGATGCCTGTGCAGCCAGCGCAGACGGTACAGAGGGCTGGTGATATGAACATGCAACCGCAGATGATGGCATATCAAACGCCGCCAGCTAATTGGATGGCTATGGGACCGGATGGGCGCATGCAACAATATAACATGCAACCAGTACAGGTAAGTAACCCCCACGTAGAGTCGCTGAACCCCACACGAGTGACCAGTATGACTGGAATGACCATGCGGGTGCGCGAAGATGATCGCTGCATGATGATACGTCCCGTTAATAAATTAATCCCTATGATGCAAGGCTTGGAATTAGAGGCAGATGAACCTGACGAACTGGTTCCAGAGTCACCCGAAGAACAGCAGCGCACTACGGGAATGCATGTGCTCGCGCAAGAGCGGGAATTCTGGATCAAACCATGGGCATACATGCGAACTGAAAAAGGTTACTTGTTTCGAACTACCTGGCTGGCCTTTTTACGCAGGATCGGAATGCATGATTTGAGAGAAACGGACTGTACGCTGTGGCCTAATTGCCCTGCAGACGACCACTCGGACACGCTGACTGAGGTGCCCTTGGACGTGCTCATGAACATCAGTCCGGACCCGTTTTTGTACGCCACGCCGGCCGCTCTGCCGCCGCGTACTGGATCCAGCAACCAGATAGACAGGTATATGGGCTTTCTGTCTACTGAGGAAGGGGTGCGCCCCGCGCCGCGCGCGTACTCAGAACCCCCCTACATGCCCCAGGTCGCACAGTTGCTGTTTTTTGTATTGGCAGTTGGGTTAATTATAATGGGATTAGCTTTATTACCGGGTGCGGGTGCGACTACCATGCCCTCGTTTCCATTGCTATGCAGTGACTTGACGGATCACTACGATTTATACACGTACCCCCCCCCTACCAAATTGCACGGCTATTGTAGACACTACGGCGTCATTAGAACGGCCACGAAAATTGACACTGACAATCTACAAACGAAATATGGTAGAATATCGTGCGGCAGCGCACAGGTGTGTGGCCTCTACCAGAACAGCAAGGACGTATCAGAACTTCTGGGGCAACGTCACGCTGGAAAAGTTTGATTCTAACCCCCGATCTGTGGGCGCCGCCGAGTGCGAAGGCATGATTAAATATCACAAATGCAATAATGGGCCTATGACCCCTGTGAGTGATTTGGACAACGCATGGGACACTCAATACCCCACCAATGTTAGCTACTCAGGACATGGATTGTACTGTTGCAAATGGGTGAGTGAAACGACGCCACACTGTGGGCTGTTTCGCGGGGAAGTACGAATGAGATATGGAGCCAACACCATGCAAAGCACGCTGGGTGAGGTCAGCAAGTGCAATTATGAAATGGGTGCATGTACGCTAGAAGACGGCAGCCAATTAACATGGAAACCGAACCCGAAGGCGGAATGCCCATATGAAAAATGGCGTGAAATGCATGGACGCATTAGACAGGATATCTGGCTAGCCGACGATCATACGCTATCATTGTCTTTCAGAGCACATGAAGAGGTTGAATCATGCGGCATCAAATTATGGAAATCGGATCAGGATATTGTAGTGGCGCCATTTGAAAAGGCAGTGATTCGAAGCGTCAGACAAAAACGAGCGCAAGGTCGACCCACACTGGGGATAGTGAGCGCAGGCCAATTGGCAGCCAGCATGCAGGCGGTATACGAAACAGCAGAACAAACCATGCGTGCACAGGCCGTAGCCACCTGCAAGAATGTGCAACATTTCCAAGAATTTGTGCGCCTGGCTATGAGCGAACACGCAACTACGACAGCCCGCTGGTACATGAATGATAATGAAATAATTGCTAAACCTGCGCCAGACGGATTTTTGGTTCACAAATGTTTTGCGGTAAAAACATACGAGATAATGAAAGAGGAAAAGTCTCCAGAATGTTATGAAACAGTACCTGTGCAAGTTAGTGTGCATGGGCAAAATGTGACGTTACACATGAATAGGTTGACAAACATTTTGCACTTTCAAGCGATCCCGGGATCATGCACCAATGCGCACAATCGTGTGGTAATGTTAAATGGACAGTGGTACAAATATCTACCAGAAGTAGGCGGCCTGGAACATTTACCTATGTATAACACACACAGTTTCCCGCAGAAATGGCAACAGGAAAAGGTTAAGGACGTGCATCATCAGATTTTTGCCGCCACGACCATGTACAACTTGTCAGAATTATTGCCGACGACCACCCTAAATGACGTATGGCATGCATATTCAATCGTGCGGCAAATTACGCAGGGGGTGGAGCCGAAGGTGGAATCACACATGCAAAGGCATCGAACCTTGGCAAAATCGGTATTGGCGCTGGGATGGTGGGATTTTGACACCTGGCACACCTGGCTACAAGTATGGATTTACCTGATATGTGCACTAGTCACCATGCAGTATTTACTAGCCGCGCTCATGGCTGCAGCGCCGGAAATGGCCGTGACTTTAGTGAACCGGGCAAAGGAAAAAATCAAAAAACAACCAAAGACAGAAGAAAAATCCAATATCATCGTCGAACTGGCTGAGGACCGCCCTAGCGAACAGGTAAAGGTAAGAACGGTAATTAACCCGTGCGTGGGAATGCCAAGTGGCATGCCCGCACTCACGGGCGCGCGTCGTTTTCCCGCTATACAATACAGTATCAACAGAAAATGCGATCTGGAAGAAGAATCGGTATGCATGATCACTTTCTCGACGGAAGAAAGAGATAACATACATCAACTAGCCAATCGACGTGAAGAAATCGTGCATGTGTATTACAGCCCATCCATTACCATAACCATCGATGGGAGAGAATATCGGAGATGTCTACTGGACACAGGCGCCATGCGTTCATTATGCAACAGAGACGTGCTGATGCGACACAAGGAAAAGGCTACTAAGCATGATGAAGTTTCACCTATTGGAGCCCTCAGGTGTGCAGCAGACTCGAAACTTTTGGTATTGGGACAGATGGAAATACCGGTAACGATGGGAAACCACACCTTCGGGATTGTGTTTCAGGCGGTGAACGGATTAGCTGGTGAAATTTGGCAGACGTCTTGCGGCACATGGTAGTAGACCTACCTGCAAGGGAACTACGAATCCCTACGGCTAACGCGATAATTCCCTTTGATAACCCAGACCCGGAAGTGCAGCAGCGCAGAATTTATGCTATTGTGAACGAAAAAATAGAAATTCTGGCTAGACATGAAGCGCTAGTGACGGCAAAATTATCTGCCCCCATGGATGAAAAGTTATTTACGGTCATGGGATTGGATACGGTAGGCGAACGCTGTGGCGTTATGGCTGCTTCAGCGGCCTATGAAACTAGTGCCCCTGTGTTTCAGGTGAGATGTGCAAATGTACGAAATCAGCCCGTAGTGCTACAGGTAGGACAGCGCATTGCGGTGGTCGAACCAGTGGATTGCGTGCTGAAAGTGAAACCTGGAGACCCCCCCGCTGAATGGGTGAAGCAGTGTTATGACAGAGATGTGTGTTATGACAGAGAAGTTCAAGCGACTGAACCTCCCCCCAAAGTAGCCGAAGACAAATTAGGACCCCCACTGCAAGTTGCATGCCCAGATGGACACGTGATGGAATTCACCGTGCCAGAAACTTTGACGGACGAACGCAGAGAGGAACTGAAAAAGGTGATTTTGCAGTACAAAGAAGCTTTTGCCCGACATAAGTATGACATCGGCTACAGCGAATTAGTGGACTACCGGCTGCAATTAGTGGACAAAAAACCAATTGCATGCAGAATGTACCGGTTGAGTCTGGATGATCAGCAATACTTAGAAAATCATTTGAGATGCCTCATCGAGCACGACATCGTGGAACCCAGTACGAGCCCGTATTGTGCCCCCACGCTGGTGGTATCCAAACCGGATGGAGCAAAGCGGATGGTAATTGATTACAGACGCCTGAACGCTGTTTTGCACGCTCCCCAATTCCCATTACCCCGCTTAGATGAAACAGTCGAATCTTTATGTAGCTGCAAGTATTTTTAGCAGTGCCGACATAAATCAAGCTTTCTATAACATTGCTTTGCATCCAGATGATCGACACATTACGTCATTTAGAAATATTTTTGGACAATTTCAACTGAAACATTTACCAATGGGATTAAAATGCTCACCTAGTTTAGCGCAGCGCTGTTTTGAATTAGCTATGGCCGGCTTAATACATCGAAATGTGTTATTATACATCGACGATTTGCTGATTTATAGTGCAACCTGGGAAACACATTTATACGACATAGGGCAGGTGTTGGAAAGATTAATTAGAAATAATTTCAAAATTAGTCCAAAAAAGTGTTTTTTCGCACGCGTCACAGCTGTACGTTTTCTAGGATTTATGATTGGCCGTGACGGCGTGTGCGTACCGGATGACAAACGCCACATAATTCAGGACTGGCCGGTACCCACTACCGTAAAAGAGGTTAAGGGTTTTCTGGGAGCTATAGGGTTTTTTAGACGCATGATTCACAGATGCGCAGAGTTAGCCGTACCTTTGTCAAATCTCACGCGTACGGGACCAAGAGAAAATTACAATAGCGACACCCCGGTGGATTTGACAGCAAAACCCAAAGCACTGGAAGCTTTTCATAAGCTCAAGGAAGCATTGTTAGGAAGCCCATGTTTGCAATTTCCCAATCCTAAACGTATGTTTATAATTATCACGGACGCCTCTAAAATTGCGGTTGCAGGAGTGCTAGCACAACGAGCAGAGGACGAAAAAATACTACATGCATGTGCCTTTTACAGCCGGAAGTTAGGTGCAACCCAAAGCAAATGGCCAGCGATTTCACTGGAAGCATGTGCAATCTACGAAAGTATACGTAATTGGCATTGTTATCTGGCAGGACGGCCCTTTGAAGTCTGGACTGACGCCAAGAGTATTTCGTGGGTATAGAATCCTAATTTAGAGACTACCCCGCACGCCATGCTACACAAGTTCGCTTTAGCAATTACGCCGTACCAAATCACGTTCAAGCACTTGAGGGGAAAAAGCAACGAATTAGCAGATGCATTATCTAGAAGACAAGATGCGCCAGTGGTATTCGACGAGAAAAAGGACCTGGATGAGGCTTTTGAGCAGTTTGCACAAGTTACGTGCCGTGAAATCGCTATCCCGCACGATAAGCAGGTTACGGTAGCTGCGGCGAGCAGGGCAGCGTATCAGCCAATCAGCGAACGAAGCGGCGTAAACGAGGAGGCGGAGTTACTGCGACCAATCAGCGACCGGACGCGCGGGCGAAAAGAGGCGGAGTCACCCGGGCTGCGAGAGCGGCAGCGGAATGCGGAAGCGCCTGGAACTGGAACAATGGCTGGTGGTTCAGGAGCCGGAAATGAAGTTGTTCCGGGTTTAACGAGTGTAACCAAGCGCAGTACAATCATGGCGCTACCTCCCATGACTTCGGTTGATAAGTTGAAGCGACTACAAGCAGAAGAACCGTACATAGCCACAACTATAGAAGTGTGTCGCGCAGATAATTTTTACAGCGCCGCGCCGTATTTTATTGATCAATACGGTTTATTACGTCGCCAAGCGGGAACGTCCCAGATACCAGGTATACAGCTATACGACCCAGTGTGTTTCCCGTCGGAATTAGTTCCATTCGTGTTAGAATTAGCTCACAATCACCCCACGGCGGGCCATTTAGGAATAATAAAAACATTTGAAAGATTACAGGAATTCGCGTGGTTTCCAGGAATGTAGCCAGAAAGTGCGCGCTGGGTAGCTACTTGCCCTTCGTGCAACGCCAAGAAAGGTCTCAGAGCGGCAATGCAAACTCAAATGGTGTGCCGCCAGGTAGCCAAAAGGCCAGGTGATGTGATAGCAGTAGACGCAATAGGACCTTTACTAACCACGAAACGCAGAAACCGACACGTGTTGGTATTTGTTGATCAGTGCACACGTTTTGGAATTGCCGTGCCCGTTCCCGACATAAAACAAGACACAGTATCATTTGCATTTTTGTTGCACATTTTGCCTATATTTAGTGTGCCGGCCATTATACTCAGTGATAACGCCCCTAGCTTTACTGAGGGCACTTTTGCCAAGCTTTTACAATATTTGAACGCGACTCAACACACGTCTTTTGCGTACACCCCCAAGAGTAATGGAATGGTGGAACGTAGGAATGGTGTTCTGATGGAAATAGTATCCCACTATGTAAATCGTACACATGACGATTGGGACATACATTTAGGCGCCGCTGTACATGCGTACATCGAACATGCGAAACACCCTTCTTTGCAAACCACCCCCTATGCGTTGCTATTTGGCAAACCGGCTGCGTCCATGTGGGAGCGTATGATCGAGCCTCCCCCTGACACCGAGGCATTACCCTCATTGCCGCATAAGCACGCTCTTATAAATGAATTAGGCGCGCGTCTGACCACAGCACGCGAAGCGGCGCACACCGCTTTAGCAAAGGCGCAGCAAAAGGAGCAATTTTACGCCAATCGCCGTGCGCGTCGATTGAATGTGCAACGCGGGCAAGCGGTACGCGTGTACACGCCGCGTATTACTCAGTTGACGGGCCCTAGTAAGAAATTCGCGCCTCGCTTTATCGGCCCGTATGAGTGCATTGATTATGCCCACCCATTAGTGACTTTGTTCAACAATATTAATAAGAAAATATATGTAGTTCATGCAGATCGTTGCAAGACAACCAGTGAATATTTAATTCCCCCTTCTTACAGTGAATTATACGGCGATGACTAAAATTGATTAATTAGCTGATTAATTAGCCGTTACGACCATCGCCGTCGCATCGAGCAACACGGAACCAGGTATGATGTGTGTGTGAAAGTGTGCATGTGTTTTTAGGAAGCTCGTGCACCCCTTTTGCCCACGGGCAACTGGACCGCACGAGTTTTTATTGCTTTCCCCGTTCATTAAAACCTTCGCAATTAATTATTTTATCACATTGTTATAATTATAATGGCTTCGGCTTCTCGCAAACGCCCATTTGAAGGTGCAGACGTCCCGCCCATAAAGTCCAAGGAGACAAATACGCATGGTGCCTGTGGCGGTGGAACCATTCCCCCGCGACAACTTTACCGCGTGCAGCAGATGCAAAATGGACCGGAAATCTACCCCAGCAGAGGGAAATTCGAAGGTTGGGTAGATAGAGTGTATATTGACACGGGCGCCGACGGGCATGTTGAGTATCAGTGCCATGTGAGAATTTCTGAGCAAACGATGGCGATACTCAGCGAAAATGAGCAGTGGGTGAATGCGGATGAGGCCTTTCCGTATTTTTATTATTCAAATAAGCGGGCCAAGGCGGCCAGGGACAAACGGACCACCCAGCTGGTGGATTTGTGCGCGAGAATTCAGAAACAACACCCCTCGATGTTTCTGCCCCTGGTGCGCCACGGAATGCGTTTCTCGGCGACCGCGATCGCACAGAAAATAGAAAATCCAAGGTACTGGGAGTTCACCGGCGTCGCGATATGGGGTAATCAGACAGTGCCCCTTAAACGTTGCCGCCCCAGTGGTAGTGAGTACGCAGGGCACGCGGCGCGTCACTCAAGCGGCACGTACATTGACGCGCGGCGACACTTCCGGCTACCAGCCCTATACGAGCGACTGGAAAACAGCGCAGCTGCGGGCGGCCTTCACGCTGTCGAATTACAAGAATTTGGAACCGCTGGGCGCGGCGGAGCGGGGCGATGCCGGGCCGGAAAAGTTGGTCATTTTGCACAGAGAGTATGTGAGTGACAGCAGAGTGGAAAATTTGAGTGCTGGACAGTTGGGGCTGGCCCACGTCGAATATCACGACCTGAACGATTTATACGTGTTCGGCGACGAATTTTACGGCCATGCGTACGGGCTGCAGGTCGCCACGGCCGAGGACATCAGTAATTCGGGCATCCAGCCGGATACAGAGAACCGAGACAGCATGGACATATTTCTCAGGTACAAATTGAGCATTTTAGCAGCGGCCCACTGCTACAACGAGTCATTTTTGCGGTTTCGGGCGAAACGCGCAACGGATGTGTGCGCACATGTGTTCTGGGAACACACGCCGCAGGGCACTGCATGCGACATTATGGTGCGCCGCCCCGACCCAGAGGAATTACAAGCTGACACTTTTGAGGGACCAGAAGAGCAGCGCGTTCGTTTGCTGGAGCAGGTGAATACGCAGACACAGCTGCTGAACCAGGCGACGCCCATGTCCGTGTTGAGTTTGGTGCAGGCCCGACAAGACGAAGACAAACCAGCGGCGGGCAGCCCCAATTTGTCAGTGAGAATTACCAGTGTAGAATCAGAACCAACTACTACAATGCTGCATGCAAAATTGGACATGGCGGCGTCGCAGTCAGCACTGCCCCGTACCCTGGAGAGTGGAAGGTACATGGTGCGCGGCTCAAACGACTCGCCCAATTATGACCGAACCATGCGGTCACTGCAAGCCGCCCTGAACAAAGCGCCAGTCGGCTGGGTGCCAAAAGTGGTTCAGGGGTCAAAAGTACTCACCCTGGAGGCGCAAATCCAATTAGCTGTGATATTGAATTTGCGTCTGCTGGATGATGAAACTGACTGGGCGCTAATTAGCCGCGAGGCTAATGAGTTGTACGAATCATTATTCAGGGGAAAAAACGAACAAATGATTCAGGCCAAATTAGGTGAGTTTCTGCCGCAGCAAGGACAGGTAGAAGTTTTAGGAGCTGTAATCACAGCCGTGCAAATGCGCAAACCCCTTTTGATTATGTGTGACTCGCCTTTCGGGTCCGGGAAGATGACCACACAAAATCAACTGGCGTATGTGTGTTCACGCGGCTATAATTACTATAACTCGAGACCCAGGGTGCGCGCGGGCTCCGACTTGCCATCGGACAAGCAGCCGAACGCCAAATACCATTCGACGCTCATCACGTGCACGGTCAACTCGGCGGCCGACGAAGGGGCGCGCAGGGCCCTGACCAACCTGAATAAATTAGGGCAGCGGGATATTTTTGGGGCTTTGGGAGTTTTGTTGCGGGAACGTGCGAAATGGACCGCTATGGCTGATACGCCATTTTCTGAAATGCAAAAACTGGAGGGTTTTGAAGAATTTTTGAAATTAAGAGCGGCATTTCCGGTGCGTGTTTTGAGCCCCATGTGGGAAAGTGACCCCTCTTATAGCACCACCCCCGCGACCCAATTACCAACCCTGCACACCCTAGCACAGCGAACCGGCCACAACATTGTCCGCCTCAGCCCCGAATGGACGGCAGCGCTGGAAAAGTACGACGGCGCCAAGAAGGACTACGAGCTGGTGGACGAAATTATCAACAACTGCACGGACGACGCCGTTATACGCGCGCAGCTGACCGAACAGGTGCCATTTCTCACCGCCGAAGATGGAGACGAACAGCCATTCGATGACTTCGAGGCAGGCGTGGCGGGCGCCCGGGCTGGAGAGGCTAGTTTAGCTGACCAGGGATTCTGGGGTAAGGTGCTGCATAGGGCGCTGTCTAAATATGTCAGGGCTACGGTCAGGCTGCACCGGGTGTTCTTGGAGGTGGTGCAGCCCGGTCAAATCCATGTCACTTTAGACTCCGCCCACGACACCCGTATAAAAAGTGTGACGGCGTGTGCGGTAATTGTTGACGAAGCGTCTTTGGCGTCTGACGCTGCCGTAATTAGCGTGGTTCAGGCGGCTCAGCTCCCAGTGAATGGCATGCTACTTCTATTTGGAGACAGTAAACAATTGACGCGTATGATTCGCGTGCAAGACTGGGTGGAGCCCGTCCTGAAACCCGACCCCACCCTCATTGATAGGCTCACACAATATCAACTATGTCCCGTGGTTCACTTGGAAACAGTGTTCCGCGGGCATCGCCAGCTCATTCAGGCTAACTCGGTGGCGGCGTACAATGGACTGCTACGCGCCTACAACGACACAGCAGTGCACAGCGCAACCATGTTGCCTTCGCCTGGCGACTTCGAGGACGGCGTCATGCTGTCATCGACGTTGGTGCACCAGGGCTGCGAATCGAAAGAGGGCATGTCCATTATCAACAAGAAGGAACTGCGCATCATCCTGCACCTGTACGATTACCTCGTGGCCACGGTGAAGGAAGATCCCACCCTACCCTGGGCAGATCTCACAGATCCCGCTAGTTTGCTAATTGTGTGCTTTTATGCGGCGCAGGCGCGCGCCCTAATCAGTCGACTAGTAGCCCATACAGAACACGACGCGGCCTACTGGGCCACCCGCGTAATTACTGCCGACAAAGCACAGGCCCGCGAAGCGGAAGTGGTCATCATTTCCTGCGTGCGCGGCAGCCCGCCAACCGACTCCGCCCAGCTGGACGCCGATCCCAAGAAGGCGTACGGTAGAGTTGGATTTGTAGCAGAGTTGCCCCGGGGAAACGTAGCCACCTCCCGCGCCAAATGTGTGCGCATCGTGGTGGCCAATGCCGAGACCATGTTGTGGTCAACCTTTTTCCACCGGTTTCTGACGGTCGAGCACAAAGCCGACCGAATTTACTCTTACGAATCGGGCCAAATCTGGGGAAACGTGCTGGGATTTTGGCCACCGGAATGGCGCCCGCGAGCTGACTTGAAAGAACTAGTCGGACCGGATAGATACCCGGCCCTTGAAGAAGAACTGCAGGCGGAAGTTTTATCCGATATTGAAACCGCCTCCTCGGGCTCTGACTCCTCCGCAGACGCACGGGAGGAAGTTGTGCCGGTGGTGGAGGAGGTAGTGCCCGTTGTCGAGCCAGTTTACCGCCCTAATGAAGAATATTCCCCCATTAGCAACAACATGGCGGCCATGGCACTGCAGAACATAGCCGAGCCCCCCTTGCCGCCGCCCGAGCACCACGACGCGGTCGAGGCCATCCCACTGCCACCGGAGGAGGCTCCAGCGCAACAGGTAGAACACCACATGGAAAATGGTAATTGTGAAAATTGATACGAAACAATTTTTGGTAAAAACCAGTCATAATAATTTTGAGGTATAATAATTCATGCACAACTTTTTGTCATCAGGAGAAACAGACAACTTTGTAACAAAAAACCAGTAATTAGAAACATACTTGTTAGTATTCCATGAAAACAATTAGAAAATCTTGTCGGCGATCAATTTTCACATGCACGGACTGCGACATGTCGGTCGAGCAGGTAATTTGAATGTTGACCCCAAACTGCCCGTCCAACAGCGGCACGAAGCTGTGAAGTAACACTAATTAGTAATCTACATAAACAGTTTTCAGAAAATCAAAAAGAAAAAACTTTTCTCACATCGAGCCCTGTGCGGGAACCAAAATTTCGAAGTTTCGGGCACAAAAAGCTGGCACGGCAGAAAGCTGATGCCATAATTCGAATGAAGACGAGCCATATTTGCACCCCCAGGGCATGTGACTGCCACGGCCGTCCACCGAAAAATGCAGAGAAGGATTGATTTTTGAATAATCAAAAAACGGTGCAAAACACTTTTTCTGAACATGTCGTTTTTAGCCCGGAGGTAAAAAATTAATGGCTGGTGGGATTGTAGGTGGAAATATGGCTAGCCAATCATGCGTAAAAACGTAACGACAATTTTGTGCAGACACTCCGACGACTCGAGGACGACCATATGTGACTGAATGACGGCCCGCGGTGCACAGGGAAGTCACAGTGAACGTGCGGTTCGCTGTGCACTGCAAATCCGCCAACGAAGCCGCAGCCCCAGGACGGTACGCCCAAATGGACACTACTGCGGCCATGATTTTATTAAATATTTTCCTTTCCGTTAATTACGTAATTACTTCCCGTGTGATGTTAATTTTTCATTTTATGTTTTATTAATTAAGCTAATTAGGTTACCCGCATTTTAAGTTAATTAAGTGATTATTTTCGTTTTTTTTAATGCATTTCCCAATATGTACTTTCGAATGTTATAATTTTTAGGTTTTTATCATTTTACATTTTTGTCAAAAGGGTGCAGTGTCTGGGAATGGGTTAGAAAAGCTTTAATGTTTCTTGTTAAGCTAAAAGGTGTTGACTCTGTTAAACGCCTAGACGTCCCAATAGATAACATTCAGAAAATTCCCCGACCAAGTGCATTTTTATTTAGGACTAGGTAATGGGTGGAAAAGTGGCAAACGGCAATTATTGTCGGCATGCGACTGCAAGACACATGCAGAGCACAGTTTACAGTGAAGAGCACAGCTGTGCCAACTAATTATTCCCATCACCCAGGGTGATTGGTGAACTCGCAAGTGCTAGTGTCTTGTGGCGTGTGTTCAGGCCCGAAGTTCCAACCCTTACCCGGCAATGCAATAACCTTGAACAACCCCCGCAAATGAGCGTTCTTTCTGTGGCCTTGGTCGGGCGCGCTATAAATTATTTTCACCTAAAGGGGCGCAGGTTGATAACACGTGTCACACCACCTGCTCTAGACTGTACCGTAACCTCTGAATAGAAACCCAGTTCCTGACACTCACCTACGAGATAATTTGTATTTTAATTACGTCATTGATAATCACAGTTACTTCACGCTTGGTTTAATTCACGTTTGCACCCTTTTATTTAATTAGTTATTCTTTCCCGCATTTAATTAAATTACTTGTGCCTTGTACGCTATGTTAACAGTTTTCCAGTGATCATTGATTTCGCCTTATAATTCGCTCATTACTATTAATTGTTGTGTCTCAGATTTAGTATTCATTCCTCTTATGGTAGACTTTTGGTGATTATAAAACGCGCTGATTTTACATTTTTTTTACCCACTAGAGGCTATACGACTCACTTGAGCTATTGTGAAATTGACTCTGATTATATTGCTAAATAAAGTTCCCGTGAATCCAACTTGGTCCCCCTGAAGCATACTAACTGCTTGAATATTAATTTGAATTTTATTAATTACGGCTTTATTTTTATTTACAGCTCATTAACAAGTAATCGAAGTAATCCGCCGGCTGCAATTACGAGAGGGATTTGGTAAGTTGCCGTGTCCGTCCTCAGGAACTGTCAGGACTCCAAGGGGTACTGGCGCCGTTCCTGATTTGCGTGTAAAATCCCCGTACCATAAAAACAACCATTTATTTAATTACGCACGCAATTAAAAGCGCAAAGGGACCGAAATTTACAATTCTCCGCCGCGGCAAATTCGACGAGTGGCGTATTTTTGTGGTAAAAACGGAAACTAGTAAAATTAGTAAAAACGTAAAATATCTGACAGTACCCTGAGTATATTATACTATCATTTGAATGTTTTTGCCACAGGGGTTCAATTTAAGAGCTATGGTATTGTAGTGTCAAAGTGGTATGCATATTTAAATTCAGAAACCCACAAATGCACCATTTCATCATTTTAATGTTTTTTTGGCCCCAGGAGCTCTAATTAAAGGTTATATTAATGTCGTGTCAAAATGGAGTGCATATTTGAAATCACTGCGATCATTAACCCACAAATACATCATTCCACAATTTCTAATTTTTTTAGCCCCAGGGGTTCTAATTAAAGGTTCTGGTAATGCAGTGTCAAAATGGAGTGCATGCTGAAATCACTGCAATAAGAAACTCTAAAATATTTCACAATTTCTAATGTTTAGCCCCAGGGGCTCAATTGAAGGTCGTAGTAATGTAGTTTTAAAATGGAGTGCATATTTGAAATCACTGCAATCAGAAACCCACAAATGTATTTACCATTTCATCATTTGAAAGTTTTTAGCCCAGGGGTTCTACTTAAAGGTTATGGTAATGCAGTGTCAAAATGGAGTGCATATTTGAAGTCACTGCAGTGAGAAACCCACAAATGCATAATTTCACAATTTCTTATTTTTAGCCACAGGGGTTCTAATTAAAGGTTATGGTAATGCAGCGTCAAAATGGAGTGCATATTTGAAGTCACTGCAGCGAGAAATCCACAAATGCACCATTTCATCGTTTGAAAGTTTTTGTCTCCAGGAGTTCAAATTAAGGATTATGGTAATGTAGTGTCAAAATGGGGTGCATATTTTTAATCACTGCAATCAGAAACTCACAAATGCACCATTTCATCATTTGAAAGTTTTTGGCCCCAGGGACCAGATTTAATTCTCCCTACAGATTTTGTAGTATAGGGCGTACGCCCTACAAACCCTGTTAGGAGACTGAGGAAACAATAACTCACCCCCCCTCGAATAACTCCCCCCTCTCTTAAATGGGTAACTCAGATGTCCATCTACAAAACAACGTTTTTATGTAGGTTTTGTCTAAAAGGGTGTATTTAGTTCAGTGTATTTTCACTACCATTCATTTCATCGCATGAATTAATGAATTTCTATAGTGACTTACAGGTTTATGCATCTAATTCAACCCTATTAATACAATATACCTATTGATCATGCATTTTACTTAATATTCTGATGAGAAAATCACTCCCCCCGCTCGAATAACTCCCCCCTCTCGATTAACTCCCCCCTCAAAAAGTTCTGATGAAAAAATAACTCCCCAGGGGACTTATTCGAGGAAATACGGTATGTTCCCTTTACATACAAATTGGGGGGGGGGTATTTCGAGGAGGTGTACAATTATTTCATAGTGTCCATTTTGAGGGGGTTTTTCGAGAGGGGGGTATTTCGAGGGGGGTAATTTCAAGGAAATACAGTAGACATTTGAGGAATTTTTTTTCTCCAAGTTTGTCATCTGGAAGAAAAATTAAAAAGCACACATTTTTTCTAAAGACTAAACACATCAATCATGACAAAATAATTCTAAAATCACTGTACTGCTGCGATTACAGCTTGGACATAAAATTCCAGCGTAAAATTCCATCGCAAAATTGATTACATGAAAGTGGATGATGATTAGGGTGTCAAATTTCCGTTTCCGTTTTCCGTTTCCGCCTTTCCGCAGGAAAATTTTTTACCTTTTCGTTTTCCGGCAGCTGAAATTTTTTTACCTTTGCGTTTTCCGTTTTCCGGCAGAATTTTTTTTACCTTTCCGTTTTCCATTTTCCGTAAAGTGAAAAATTTTTACCTTTCCGTTTTCCATGAAAAAAATTTTTTGACACCCTAATGATGATACAGGTCTGCAATTTTTCATGGACAATATGTTTATCAATACCTTCATTCTGACTAAGGGTCATTGTCCACGGTCACTTTTATTTGATTGCGAGAATTCAGAAATTTCGACTTTACATTGAAATTTTATGCCAACTGAAGAAAAATCAATCGATAAACCAGCTAGGCTAAGTGATTGCATGCAATGACATAGCGTAGAATTTATTTTCTTTCAGCTGACATAAAATTATAACGTAAAATAGATATTTTTGATATTTCACTATCAAATGGCACATGGCACTGACTGTGGACGATGGATGACCCATGGTCACAATGAAGGTATTGATAAACATATTTTCCATGAAACACTGCAGACCTGGGGCCAGTTCCGCAAGATGAGAAGTGAGAAGTGAAATGGCAAATGCGAAGTGAAATGAGAAGTGAGAAGTGGATTGAGAAGAAAATCGGCAAAAGCAAAGTGAAATGAGAAGTGAGAAGTGAAACGGCACATAAAAATGACAAGTGAAAATACAAGAAAACGTAAGCCATACGTTAACTTGGCAGCCGGCCCAATATCGCGAAATAGCTATCAATAAAATAAATCAAGGCTTAAAATAGCTAAAACCATCTATATATAGACAAAAATAGCAATTATGAAGGTGAAAATTTACAATTTTAGCGATTTTGAGCGCTATCTATATGTTTTCTATCGCTATTCTTTTATCCAAAATATGCAACCGGTAACTTGGACGTAGGCCAAGTTTACATGTGACCCTATCAATTTCATAATAAATAAATACAAATATCGGCTGGCATGGTGCCAATATTTGCACACGCTATGTTTTGAACAGACAAAAGCGCGATCTGATTGTTCACAAAAAATTACTGCAAACATGGATTGTCATTCTGTATCCATTTATCATATTTTTTTCAGTTTAACTTTCTACTTGCCAATTCACTTCTCATTTTACCTCGCTTTTGCCAATTTACATGGTCGGGCCGAAAAGTCCCCGGGCAGTGCTCGCCATTCGCGCTAGGGGTAAGCTATGGTTATAAAATTTTAACACGTTAATATATCAGATGTTTTGAGTTTTCACCCAAAATTTCGCCCCTCTAGCTCCACCCACTGCGGAACTGTGGGGGTTACAATTTCCGTCATTTTGTACTGATGTACAAATGGTGCTCTAGCTCAACGCTGCTTTAAGTTGTGATCATGAAACTTTGGCTAGTGTAAGCCACCAGTGATGGCAATGTGCTGATAGTATTCAACACTTTCATCAACATGATTGCTATTAAGGTAAAATTAATATGCAGATCAGGGTGATGTGCAAAAACGTGGGAACTGTGATGGATGTTTTTGGTGATCATCTGAGATCATGTTGTATTGCAATGATTTTAATGTTGTTTTGAAATGTGCAGTAAATTATTATGTCAATAAAATTTCATTTGTGTTTCATTACTAATCTGTAGTGGACACATTACCTGTGTTCAACAGCAGTGTGCATGAACAACGCCTCCTGTAATAACCTGTACTGACCAACCGTAGAGACAGAATGATGAATTTGGTAGTGAGAGGAGTGACAGTAATGGCAATATGGACTAGGCTTATGATATCATAGCTAATGTTGGTTAGTGCTGGCACATTGCCAACACTGGTGGCTTACACTAGCCAAAGTTTCATGATCACAACTTAAAGCAGCGTTGAGCTAGAGCACCATTTGTACATCAGTACAAAATGACCGAAATTGTAACCCCCACAGTTCCGCAGTGGGTGGAGCTAGAGGGGCGAAATTTTGAGTGAAAACTCAAAACACCTGATATATTAACGTGTTGAAATTTTATAACCGTAGCTTACCCCTAGCGCGAATGGCGAGCACTGCCCGGGGACTTTTCAGCCCGACCATGTACTTGCCACTTCACTTCGCATTTGCCAATTCACTTGCCATTTCACATCGCTTTTGCCAATTTACTTCGCATTTCCCATTTCACTTCTCACTTCTCATTTTGCGGAACTGGCACCTGTATCATCATCCACTTTCATGTAATCAATTTTGCGATGGCTATTTACACAGGTCCCGGCTGGTCCCGGCCGGGGACCGGGACCGGGCAAAAAATATTTTTTTTCAAAAGTGAATAATTGGTGTGCATGGGTTGTTTGCATGTTAATTAGGTGAATTATCACCAAATTAGCATGCACAAAATTTTTGCAAGACGGTTACATGCGCTGATGCAATTTTTTTTGGGAGGTGTATAAATTTTTCTCGATTTGTCTCAAATTTGGCATGTGTGTACTCCTTCATTAGTGAGTACGCATGCCAAATTTCATCTCAGCGCGGTTACCGGTTGCTATTTTATTTATACTTCAATTTTTTTTGATCACTGTATTTTTGTAAAGTGATCGAAATCCTGCCGGGGACCGGTCCCTGGCAATGGCCCTGACTGGGGTCAAACGTCCCCAGTGAGAAATTTAATTTTTTCAGTAAACAAAGAATTTTAGTCCCCAACTGGGAACGTTTGTCTCCGGCAGGGGACTAAAAATTTGTCCCCTGTTCAGGACAAACGTCCCCAGTCGGGGACCAAAATTCTTTGTTTACTGAGAAAAAATTCCTCACCAGAGATGTTTGACCCCGGTCAGGGCCATTACGACGTTGCCGGGGACTGGTCCCCGGCAGGATTTTGATCACTATACAGAAATACAGTGATCAAAAAAATTGAAGTATGAATAAAATAAGAACCGGTAACCACGCTGAGCTGAAATTTGGCATGCGTACTCACTAAACGAAGGAGTACTCACATGCCAAAATTCAGACAAATCCAAAAAAAAAATTTACACTCCCCCAAAGAAAATGCATCAGTGCGTGTAACCGTCTCAAAACAATTTTGTGCATGCTGATTTGGTGATAATTCACCTAATTAACATGGAAACAACCCATACACGCCAATTATTCACTTCTGAAAAAAATTATTTTTTGCCGGGTCCCGGTCCCCGGCAATAGCCTTTTGCGATCGAATTTTACGCTGGAATTTTACATCCAAGCTTTAATCGCTCCATACCTGACATTCCTAGCTTCGTTGGATCAGTGCAGTAGCTTTGTGCTGAAGCCTGTGGGTGGAAAATAAAAAAATCGACTACCGTATTTCCTCGAAATACCCCCAGGGTTTTTTTTCAGGGTGGAAATTTTGAGGGGGGTTAAACGAGAGGGGGGGGGGGTATTTCAATGGAGGTTATTATTTCGCTGGAAATTTTTTGAAATCCCAGTACTAAAACGTTGTTTGTAACGTACACAGACGTCGAAAAATGCAAGCAAAACCGCTATTTATAAGTACCTATGTAGTGTAATAATAACCCTGTTCTAACACACCACAGTCATTGTTTTTCACATGTGTTCTGCGTTTCCCGGAGCTTTTGCCATCTACGTTCGATATACACTGAATTTGGAGGGGGGGTTATAAACTCACAGTGTCCATTTTGAGGGGGGGGGTATTTCGAGTGGGAGGTATTTCGAGGGGGGGGGTATTTCAAGGAAATACGGTAATTAAATCACTCGGGTCATTTAAAAAAATATAATTAAGTCTCTAAGAAAATCTCTTGCCGTTCAAAAAATGTCATAAAATCTCTCAACTTTAATTATGATTTAATCGATAGGTATCTCAAGGTGTTTGAACCAGAGGCGTTTGTTTGAGTAGATATTAAGCACATTATGTGTTGTTTTGGCTTTTACTACTACCGTATTTCCTCGAAATACCCCCCCCCTCGAAATACCCCCCCATCGAAATACCCCTCCTCGAAATACCCCCCTCAAAATGGACACTATGAACTTATAAACCCCCCCCCCCCTCGAAATACCCCCCCCCCCAAATTTAGTGTATAGGGAACGTAAATTACAAAGGCTGCGGTTTGTCATCTGGGTAATGCAAAACACACGTTAAAAACGATGACTCTGTTATGTGAGAACAGTGATTATACGTAAAGTCGGCAGACGTATCGCCCTACAAACATTTGCGTCAGTCTCTCCAGTGGAGAGTGCATGACGGCATTAGGTATTGTGAGTTGTGACGCAATATTTTAACGATTGGAATAGATCGGGTCACGTATGAAAACTTGGCCCTTATCCCAGTTACCAGTTGCGTATTATACAAATGAGAGTGAAAACTGAAAGTTAGCTAAAAATCGTTAAAATTTGTTTCGCTTTGCCAATTTCCACCTTCATAATCGCTATTTTTGTTTATATACATGGTTATATAGCTATTGTGAGCCTATTTTATTCATATTAATAGCGGATTTCGAAATTTTGGCCGGCTGCCAAGTTCTCTTCTGTTGGAACGGAGCCAACAAATGAAAAATAAAATAAAAACAAAAACGGTAGTTTGAACGGTAAAACGGTAGTTTGAACGGTCAAATTCTTTACGAGCAACGTTGAAAATGTAGATAACTAGGGCGGACGCAGCGAAACGCCCATTTTTCTTTTAATATGATTTTCTTTTTCAATTTCTAGCGTCCGCGTGGGACACAAGTTTCGTTGTTCGCTCTATTCACGAGCGAATTCTAACTCTCCGAGTTTGTAGGGTGAAATGTCCGCCGACTTTACGTCTACACACTTATACAAAACTTTAGAGTCTTATAAATGGCGATTTTTGTTGCATTTTCGACGTCTGCGTACGTTTCAGACGACAATTTAGTACTTGGTTTTCAAAAAAAATCTGGCGAAATAATAAACCCCCCCCCCCTCGAAATACCCCCTCCCCCTCGTTTAACCCCCCCTCAAAATTCTCACTCTGAAAAAATAAACCCCCCGGGGGTATTTCGAGGAAATACGGTATATACTGCCACACCACCTACTATCTAAATAATCAGCAAAAATATAATTTAGGTACATTGTTCCTCATAATATTTAGAATACCAATACATTACTTTCACATGTGAATATCTACACCTAGTGATGTAAAAGCGCCATGGCGCTAGCGCCAAAGCAAAAAGCGCCATGGCGCTTTTGGCGCTTGGCGCTGTTTTGCTGTGGCGCCATTGGCGCTTGGCGCCATACCCATGAAAAGCGCCATGGCGCTTTTGGCACTTGGCGCTATTTTTGACCGGCGCCAGGAACAAAATGCCTGGCGCTTGGCGCTAGTTCCAAAGCAAAAAACGCCATGGCCATTTTGCTCTGGCGCCATTGGCGCTTGGCGCTAGTGGTCGGAAAAGCGCCATGGCGCTTTTGGCGCTTGGCGCCAAAGTTCTGGCGCTTTTCACATCACTATCTACACCATATTTATCAGGGGCCAGTCCCGCACGTTGGCAAGTTAAGAGTCAAAAGTCAAGAGTCAAGTAAAATGACAATTGACATTTTAAAAGTCAAGAGTAAAGTCAGGAGTCAAATGAAATACAAATAACAAGTTAAAAGTCCGTATGTGAGTGCTCTTATCGCTTGCATCAAATGAAATCAATTTTTAAATTAATTTTTTTAAAGTTCATTTTCATTTTTGTTGTTCAGTGCTGTTTTGCGATATGATGTGAATGCCCCTTGAGTTCTTATCATTTTGACAGCACAAACAATACAAAAATAATAATCCAAAGGCCAATAAATAATTGATAAGTGCACCAATGCCAATGCCTACAATACGCAGATGTGGCAATTTGTAATACTGCAATATGATGATACGAAGTCAAGACAAAATGATGCATGGCACATGCCTTGAGATGGCATGTGCATGGGCTGCGCATGTGAGATTCACGTTTCAGCATGGGCATGTGAGATTCACTTTTGGGCATGTGTAATTCACCTTCGGGCATGTGAGATTCCACATTATGTTACAGTCACATTTCGGCATGTGTGATTGCACAATATGTGTGATTCCACAATATGTTAGAATGACCACACTCGATTAAACACAACGACAAATAAAGGTCATCGATAAATTTGTTATTTTCGTGTTTTCAAGTTGTTTATGGAGAATTTATGTTCAATACTCGGATTTGAATGAAAAATTTATCATAAGAGAGATGTTAAATTCTAATTTGAATGAAAAACGTTGGATGAAAAATGGTACACCGACAAATCAATTTCACGATGACGCATAAAATCAATTTGTCTGTGATCATTAATTGCATGCAATGGGAGTGTGCTGTTTTGCCGGGCAAATTGAAACATTGAAAAACCTACCCTGTCCATTTCACTTGAAGTTGGTATGACGTAGCATACTCCTTTGTGATAGGCCGAATGTTCATAACTATTGCACTTTGACTCCAAATCTGTAGGATAATAAATACCTAATGGTATTTTCGTCAAAAATGTTTTATTTCACATAAAATCATACCTGTACTATAGACAACTTCAGACAACCATTCAAGACAAACGAGCACTAGAATCAGTGCACAGTGTGATTTTGTAACATTACACATCTTTGGCTTTTTAGACATTACCAGACGTCTCACTCCAACCTCAGATAAATATCAAAGTATCGAAGGAATTCAGAGTTTTATGAATTCGGCTTTCATATAATATTTACTTACCGTATTTCCTTGAAATACCCCCCGGGGGTGATTGTTTCAGAGTGGAAATTTTGAGGGGGTATTTCGAGGGAGGGAGGTATTTTCAGGAAATACGGTATATATTTTTATCCACCTTCCACAAACAGAAACGGGAAATTTTTAGATTGACAGTTGAAATCAGCTTCAAGTAAATAATTACATTTAACGCAGGCCTTGGCTGCGGCATATCATTCATGCGTGTTTTTCGTTGCCAGGTAATGTTAGACTGGGCGCAGAGTTGCATAAAAATTAAACTTTGGCAACTGTGACTTTGTCATTCAGTTGTTTTAGCAGCTAAACCCCCGTTCACCTCAGTAGACACCCAGACTCCATTTTTAGAAAAAAATCATTACTTTCTGAAAGAGGATCGATTCCATTCATGTTCTGGATGAAATTGTAGGGCAATTCATGCCCTACTAATTGCTATAGTTCATGGGTATTGTCCTATTCTCTGGGCCATGTTATTGCCTGGAGAATTTTTAAAATACATTTCTGTATGATCACCTCGCTCTTTATCGATGCATAATACTGCCAATCAAGCTGGCATTGTGCTGCAAAAACCAGAATTGTTTAGAATTGGCACTCAGCCACCTCTGAGTCTAGTGACGAAATCACTTTTGTTATTCTTTTTCTGGTGAATGACTAAATGGTTGGTTTAACCATGTTTGAGTTTTTTCTGTGCAGAAAAGCCCTGTGTTACAGCTACACAAGTGTGTACATGCCCTACATTTGCAAATGTCAAACTTGACATTGACGAGCTTCGCTGCCTCATTGCGACTCTGCATCACTTCACAACTTTGACAGTTGACAACTAGAGAAAACATGACAGTTCACAACTAAAAATATGAAACTTCACAAGTGCTAATACCACACTTGACAACTAGATCCAACGAAATATTTGCGCTCACTTGACAACTAAATATTCCAACCTTCACAAGTAAAGTATCAAATTCACGCTCACTTCACAACTAACATATTATTTATATTCCAACGTTCACAAGTGACAATATGATATCCATGCTCACTTGACGAGTTCATATTTATGTCATCCCAACTTTCACGAGTAAATGACCCCTACAACTATGTAACAGATGCCACATGCACATGTCTGTTTTCATTCATTGTGCAAACATTGTAGCAGTAATCAAAGGCAACTCCCAATATGTACAATCTACAATGCAAACAATGTTATGTGCCACATGTGATTCAAGATCATTTCCTGTCTTGTCAATTTGGTGTCAATCAAAGATGTCAATCAAACAGGCAACAAAAAACGCATGAAGATTTCTGAATTTTCAACTTGGTATAATGTGCTATTTAGAATCATTTGCATATTTGGTCACGATGGCTGAAGGGATCGATGAGCTTTTGCAAGGTTTCACGGCTGCATGGTGACGAGTGGTGCAGCGCAGTATGAGCCTAAGGATCTGTCTGCAACTATCGCGGATGCTATTGCTTTATAGAATACACCTTTCTTCTGTAGTCATGCACCTTTTCTACTGTATGAAAGTAATTGTCAAAGTTGTCAAGTGAGCGTGGATATCATAATTTTACTTGTGAAAATTGGAACATAATATGAAGTAATTGGAACATAATATGAAGTTGTGAAGTGAGCGTAAATTTGATACTTTACTTGTGAAGGTTGGAGTATTTAGTTGTCAAGTGAGCGCAAATATTTGGTTGTGACCTACTTGTCAAGTGAGCGGAATCACTTGTGAAGTTTCATATTTCTAGTTGTGAACTGTCATGTTTTCTCTAGTTGTCAACTGTCAAAGTTGTGAAGTGAGCATGGCCCCCTCATTGCAAATGCCAGCAGGATCGGGTTGACATGGCAGACCCAGACATTGCACAGGAGGCTCTGTGCTTTCAGCTAAAGCAGTCAGCTTTTTCTGCAATAAGTACAGAAAACGTATTTCAGACCGTCTTTTATATAGATTTTTAAAGGTAAAGAAGGGAAAAACGGGAGAAAATATGCTAAAAATATGGGAAACTGGTCGAAAATGTGTATAGAACCAAATATATAGTCAAAAATCGCATAAAATAGGCAAAAAGTTATGAAAATGAGCTATTTTGAGCGAAAATTTTGGCAACATTTCTCAAAAGTACTCACGGATATGTTTTCTAAGAGGAGAAGTACGTTTACTCACATTTACTCATGAGTAAAAGTATAAAAAAATTACTTTACGTTTTCAGTACTCAGGGGGCCAGTAAAAAATAAATACTTTACATTTACATATACTTTGAAAAAAGTTCGGTACTTTTAACAACTCTGCTGTGCAATGTCTGGCTCTGCCATGTCAGCTTGATCCTGCTGGCATTTGTAATGAGGCAGCGAAGCTCGGCAATGTCAAGTTTGATATTTGTCAAATGTCATGGCAATGTTACCCAGCAACTGGCTGGCCGCGAGGGTTCCGCACATGCATTTCCGCACGCACGCATGCACACAAAAAACATCGAGTGGATACGTTTTCCAAGCAAAGACAATAAAATAGGTCGCCTGACGCGCGCAAATAATTAAATCACGAATGTTTGCATTGTTGTATACCAAATAACGACGTGATAATGTATTTAAATTGAAAATAATTTTTTTTCCACTTTTGAGTGTAAACTAGAAAGGTTTCACAACCCCCTGCCCCACCCTGGACGACCACCTGATAACTCAAATCAGACTGAAACTATAAAGAATGCTAGGTCGCAGCATTGGCGGGGTGTAGGTCAATTACTGTGTCAAATGCGGGTACCAGGCAATGGAGGCGGGTAGTACCACATTTGACAGGCAGTCAGGGACCAGGGTCGAGAAAAGGGTTTCAAACTGTAGCAAACAGCAAAAACACACAAGTCCATGACACACAAGACACATGTTTTGACATGCATAAAATTATCGCAGGAGCTTTAAATCATGTTGGGTTAAATGTCACAATTAATTCTTGCACAATAAAAACTTAATATTATAATGAAAAAAATGTATAATTTTTGTTTCATTATTCAGATGTTTTTTCAAGTCATAAGACACTTATAAGAAACAATGTAAATTAGATGTCACGATATATTATTGCAATTGCATCATTCAAGTGATCGCCACATAATTCTGATCAGTTTAAGTGCTCAGCATTCATCGAAATATGCAGTTCCGAGGGTGCGGGCTCTAAAGAAAACCGCCCAATAATTACATCGGAAGCTGCAGCCCCAGTGAATTTCATTGTGTGTTCGTTTGCGAACACGTAGAATCAGTTATGTGCTAAAAAATAAATTTCCGCGTGCCTGGTCGATTTGACCTCCACAATTCCGCGCGCATTGACACTAGGGTGTCAAAAAAATTTTTTTACGGAAGCTGGAAACGGAAACGGCAAAAAATTTTCAGTGGCCGGAAAACGGAAAAAAATTTGCACTTGGCGGAAAACAGAAACGAAAACAGAAAAAAATTTCAGCAGCCGGAAAACGGAAAAAGAGGCCGGAAAAATGGAAACGGAAAAATCAAATTTGCATGAAATGGATAAACTTGCTGAAATTTTGCCAGAAAACAGATAAAATTTGCTGAAATTTTGCTGGAAGTGGAAAAAAATTTGCAGTAATTTTGCTGGAAATGGAAAAAATTTTATGTCATTGACAATCTGCATGAATTTTTACCAGTTTGGCTGATCAGAAAACAGAAAGTTGAGCCAGAAAAGGTAAAATGAGGCGGAAAAATGGAAAATTGAGGCAGAAAATGGAAAAAAGGTGGAAAAACTGGAAATTGAGTCGGAAACGGAAAAAAAGGCAGAAAAAACTGAAAATTTAGCTGGAAAACGGAAAATGAGCCGGAAAAACGGAAACGGAAAAAAAGTTGCCAGAAAACGGAAAAAAAATTTCAGCTGGAACGGAAAATGGAAAAAAATTTGCCTGCGGAAAACGGAAAACGGAAATTTGACACCCTAGTTGACACAATTTCGTTTTCTGCCCATAGACCCGGTCAGCACATAAGCGAGCAGTTGCATTCTCTATGCGCGCAACAAAAATGATTTGTTTTAGCACAGTGTTTTTTCACGCGCAGAACACTCGCGGCCAGCCTGCCCAGCAGCCTAGGTATTTGTACTTTTTGCTCCACAACTTGCTGAACTGGCCCCTTATTTCTGAGCACTCAAATTTGAGTTTACTGGTGTGGTGTTAGTAAATTAGTGTGTGCAGCGACGTTCTGTTGACTCTTTACGTATACCGTATTTCCTCGAAATACCCCCTGGGGGTGATTGTTTCATAGTGGTCCTTAGGGGGGGGGGGGGGTAAACGAGGTGGTGGGGGTATTTCGAGGGGGGGGGGGTATTATTTCGCCAGAATTTTTTCAAATCCTAGTACAAAATCGTCGTTTGTGATGTACACTGGGGTAGAAAAATGCATCAATAACTGACATGTATAGACAGACCCCTACTAATAGTAGTACTTAGATGGTAAATATAAACACTGTTCTAACGTGATTACGGCATTGTTTTAACGTGTGTTCTGCACTACGCAGAACACGAACTGCAGTATCTGTCATGTACGTTCTCTTTACACTCAATCTGTGGGGGGGGGGGGGTATTTCGAGGGGGGTGATTGTTTCATAGTGGTCTCGAGAGGGGGGGGGGGGGGGTCATACGAGGGGGGGGGGGAGTATTTCGAGGGAAGGGGTATTTCGAGGAAATACGGTATTGCCTTCTGTCGAATGTGAAAAGGGTTTAGTTTAAAATAGATAGATCTATCAAGATTGTTTATGATCTCTTGTTTGATGAATGATGCGCCGAAAAATTTGGACAAAATACCTCGTAAATCAGCATTAAAAATTTCAGCTGCGGTTTTTGAATGAAAACTGGTACATGCCAAAAACAATTTCAAGGGCGTTCAAACGGGAGTTTATTTTTTCGCTCCGTCACTCAGAACTGGAGCCAGACCCTGTACAATGTTTAACGTACGTTTGCCATTTTAAACGACTTTTGACACTTTGCATGAAATTTGACATTCTACAGGGTCTGGGACTGCCCCCTGGGGGTATTTCGTGGAGGGATTTATTGAGGAGGATCAATTCGAAGAAACGCGAAATACTGAATCATCAGGACATTTTGGGGACTCAAAATACCGTATTTCCTCGAAATACCCCCCCCCCCTCGAAATACCCCCCCTCAAAATGGACACTATGAACTTATAAACCCGCCCCCCCCTCGAAATACCCCCCCCCCAAATTTAGTGTATAGAGAACGTAAATGACAAAGGCTGCGGTTTGTCATCCCGGCAATGCAGAACACACGTTAAAAACGATGACTATGTTATGTGAGAACAGTGTTTGTACGTCTACACACTTATAAATGTCTTTAGAGTCTTATAAATGGCGATTTTTGTTGCAATTATCGACGTCTGCGTACGTTTCAGACGACATTTTAGTACTGGGATTTCAAAAAATTTCTGGCGAAATAATAACCCCCCCCCCTCGAAATACCCCCCCCTCGTTTAACCCCCCCCCCCCCCCTCAAAATTCTCACTCTGAAAAAATAAACCCCCCGGGGGTATTTCGAGGAAATACAGTATGACTTCTTCTTTTTCACTGTCTGTTCAAATGTGAACCTTCAATATTTATGTAGAGTTTAACAACCTTCTATTCATTTAAAAAATTATATTACCTAGTTGATTTTTTTACATTAAAAAAATTTTCAAACAGTTTTCATTGTCAAGTAACCAGGCAAAAGTATTTTTATTAATGAATAATTTTTTCACTTCTTATATCGTATTTACAATAATTCAAAACTCATTAAATATGTTAATCTAAATGTATACAGGTATTTTACACATCTTTCAAATGGCTGGCCGGATAGTGAATACATGTAAATATGTATAAAAATACAATGAATGGATTAATATCTAGGTACCGTATTACCTACAATATTAGCCATCCCTCTAATATAAGGTACCCTCTAATATAAGGTATAACTTTTGGCCATTTTGAATGCGACGAAATGAATATAAGGTACCCTATGGCGCATTTGGCTGGCTGGCGCCAATTTGGCGCCCGGCGCCATTGTTTTGAATGGTGCCAGAAAAGGCGCCATGATTCCGCGATGAGAGTTAATTTTTATCCATTTTAAGTGCCTTTAAGTTGCAATTAAATGAATTTTATTGTATTTATCATTTTACCTATGTAATTTCTTGCTAACATTGAAAGTTTAGGTTTATTTTCATCATTTTCATTCCACATAAACTGCAAATCTTGCAAACGTTTCCACACTGATTGTCACATGAGGGCTGTTTTCATCAGTTTTGTGACACTGAAGTGTGAAAACTTCATTTCTGTATGCTAGCATGTAAAAATGAGTGATCATAAAAGGATTTGAAATAGCAAACTCAATGAATTTTGTCCTCTCCTCTTAGCTATTGTAAAAGCAATCCTGTCTAATTTATTACATTTTTGTGTCACCAAATTTTCATTTGAAGGTGGCATAAAAATGTAACAACCCAACTAATAATCGATTTGCTATTGTTGAAATCACCAATTCAATGTTGTCTCATATGTTCTCGCTGGCATTACAAATCTATGCCCGTAATAGATGAAATATATCAGACATAAAATACATTATAATAATATGATTGTGAAAATTCCAACAGAATGTAATTTCCACTCTGGTATTTTACAAAAAAAATAATATATTTGCGATTGAAAATGTGCATCCATTGGGCTGAAAATAAAAACACTGAACCCCATACACTTTTTTGAATATAGGTACAAAAATATAGATAATTATAAAATATAAAATAAATAATTATTAAAAATTATAAAATATAAATATAAAATATCGATTGCAAGCAACCGTTGACGTGAAATGTAAAGTTAGTTCCCTGACGTAAAATGATGACGTGAAATGATAAAAATTGAATTTTTCAATTCGTTCTAGTTGTGGCTGATAACACTCAGTATTGGACACGATTAAGGTATTGATTCATATATTATCCTTAGAAAATTGTAGACCCGTAGCATGATCCGTCGTCATTTCACGTCGAATCGACGCTGAGCTCTAATTCCGGCTTATTAAAGAATACACCTTTGCAACGCATTCTCACTAACGATGGCAAACAGTTGAAAAAAAAGTATTTAAATTTTTAAGTGTTTTTTCTGAAATGAATTTTCGAATTTTCGAATTTTTCTTCAAAATAATTTTCGAATTTCGAATTTAATTTTCGAATTTCGAATTTTCGAATCTTTTTTGGCAATTTTCGAATTTTTTTGGCTAGTTTTCGAATTTTTTCAAATAATTTTCGAATCTTTTTGGAAAAATATTGAATCTTAAGCTTTAAACACCGAATTTGGACTGTCTTCATGTTCTGCTCAGTTGTTATGACCTTATTTTGACCATAAATAAGCATTAAAAATGGTGGAATGAGTTATGCAAACGCGTGTGCTGCTTCTTCATTTAATTCACACATTGATACATTGAATTCACCAACAGAGCGAAGGCAATAAAAACAACAATTTAAATATTGGCGTCAAATAGAATATCAGCATAAAATACAAAATTGGCTTTAAATATTATTTTTTCAGAGTGGAAACTTGGGGGGGGGGTTAAACGAGGGTGGGTATTTCGAGGGGGGTGTATTATTTTGCCAGAAATTTTTCAAAATCCCAGTACTAAATTGTTGTTTGTAGGTAACACAGATGTCAAAAAATGCAACAAAAACTGCCTTTTATAAGACTCTATATACTTATATTACGTAGATGGTACAAACCCATGTTCTACACAACACAGTCATTGTTTTTAACGTGTGTTCTGTGTTTCCCAGATCACAAACTGCATTACGTTCTCTATACACCAAATGGGGGGGGGGGGTGGTATTTCGAGGGGGGTTTATAAATTAATAGTGTAAATTTTGAGGTGGGTATTTCGAGGGGGGGATATTTCGAGAAAATACAGTATAAAAAACGGATGTGTCGAAGTCCGCCTCTTCCGCCATGGATGACATTTCAACGTTTTTTTTTGTTACGTTTCGCTTTTCCATACGCGCCGCGTATCAATTGTTGATTTATTTAGCACGTTGAACTTAACAGTGTGTTTTGCTGCCTTGAATTCGCTAAAAAATTCGAAAACTATTTTTGAATTTTCGAATTTTCGAATTTTCGAATTTTTTGAAAAATAAATCGATTTTTAAGTGTTTTTTCTAGGGGCGAAATAAAAATTCGAAAATTCCGAAAAAATTCAAAAATTCGAAAATGTTTTCGAATTTTCGAATCTTTTTTTGCCATCGTTAATTCTCACGCAACATCATTTTACAGGGTCTTTTACACTTTACAGGGTGTGGGACTCGCACCTGACGGCATGCTTGACGACAATGCTTCAAAATTAACAAAATACCTAAAGCAATTAAGTGTTCACAGGAGTTTACAATGCTAATATTTGCGTTACTTTACAGAGAAATTCATTTTCTGTTTTTTCATTCAAATAGATTATGGTAGTTTAAAATGTAAAATGTTTGGTCACTGAACTACAGGTGGTGTCTGGGTTCGCTTTTCTTTGGCTATAGTAGGTAAAAAGGTATCCATGCAGATATTTATATTCTAATGCTCATCACATTCCAACGATGGCTGAGTTCTCAAAATAAAAACACTTTCTGTATTTTGAGTTTTTCAAAAATGAATATCTGTGTTTTGAGTTTTTTTCACGAACAAAACTTGAGTTTCTGTGTTTTATTTCTGTGTTTTTTGAAAAAACTTGAGTTTTTTTGTAAAAACTCAAGTTTTTTAATAAAAACTCAAGTTTTTTAGTAAAAACTCAGTTTTTTTGATAAAAACTCGAGTTGTTTTACAATAAGTTGCGTTTTACAGAATTTTACTGTTGAAACAGTGGTTTTCCAATAAAATATTGGTTTTGCATACATCTGTCATGTATTGGAAAATTTTCATTAGTTCACTGTAGGTAGTTCCAAATGGGTGACCAATACAAAGGTATTGGCAGCTTGGGAGGTATTGGCTTGTTATTGGTATTGACAGCTTGGGAGGTGAGGAGCCCTCAGCTCAATTGTGTGATCTAGCAGACCCTGGTGAACACTCCTCAATACTTTGATCACAGTACCTAATATTGTCAAAACCACCAGGAGATGCGTTTTTTGAATACTTATTCCATTGTTCAACTTGGATACTATTTATGTACATTTTTACACACTATACATACATGCATACCTTATGTATGCACATACACACATTGTTCAGTTCATACAATGTGCCTTCAATTGCTTGGACAAAAAAACTCAAAAAACATTTCCGTATTTTCTGTGTTTCCGTGTTTCCGTGTTCTCCAAAAAAGAACTCATTTGAGTTTCTGTGTTTTTCAAAATTGTTGAGTTTCCGTGTTTCTGTGTTAAACAAAAACTGAGTTTCCGTATTTAATATGTGTGTTTTTGCCATCGTTGTCACATTCAATAACACCACATAACCTAAAAAGTAGCAGATTCTTCTTGTATTTACCTATGTATTAAAAGCTAGGCAATATTTTTCAAACATTTTATGCCACATGTTTGCGCCGATTTGAAAAAAAATATCATCACAAGAAAAATGGAGTATTTCCAGAAAACAGACATGTTATGGATGATTTTCTTGATAATAAGTTTATGGAAAGTAAAATGTGAAGGTAAAGAACAAATTCCAGACCAACTCAAAGGGGTCGGTGTATTAAACTCGGCGGACATGAAACGAGTCAGCGATTCAGTCCTTCGTTACCAATGACGAATGTGTTTTTATTTGAACTTGAATGGACGGATTCCATTCGGTTCGATACATTTGATTCAATCCTACTTTTTATGCGAGAACGATGTGAATTTGATAGACAAATCGTTATAGAAAGTCGGATTGTTAGGTCTTAGGTAAGATCTTATCATCGCAGTCCCGACAAATTCATTCAAAAAATTACGTATGAACTTACCGCTGCGTCCAAGTTACTGTCGCGTTTTATACGAACGAAGTAAAAGACGCATGATTGCCGTTCGCGTCAACGATAATGACTGCAGAATGCAATTAAGTCAACACAAGTGTCAACTCGTGTGTGGGCTGCCATGAGCGACCAATTGCGGTCGCTTAATCGCATTCCGCAGCCATTTTTGTTGACGCTGACGGAAATCCTGCGTCTTTCATACTTGGTAACATTCTCGCTAACGGTAACTTGGACGTGTGCCAACTAAGAATATACGCAGTTGTACGAAAACTCCTTAGACCATTGACTTCTATAATGTCCGTCGAGTTTACAAATCATTATTTTTTGTATACAGTAATAAATTTAAATCTCGTTTTTTTTATTTATTAATATAACATTTTTTTTTTTATTTTTCAGGTGAAATACCGGGTTAATGATCTGGACAAAGTAGATAATAAAACTTCAGGTGCAAAATATAATTAGCCCAAAGCGTCTTTTCAGGCAACCACAATAATTGCATCGGAAATAAACATACCTTAACAAAACTGTGAATTATAAGCGCTATAAGCAACATTTATTTTATCTCACACAAAAATTGTCTAAAAACGCCCGGAAAAATGTGTCGGGCTAATTATATTTGCCCCAAGATCGATTAGGACAAATGTGTGGCAGTTTCAGAGTTGTGGAAGATGAAGGCTTTAAAATTATGGGCGGACAAGCTGTTCCGTTGGGACGGTGGCCATTTGCGGTCGCTTTTTATCACGGCAATGTCGATGGTTATTTCCTTTGTTAATCTTTTCTGAATTATGGTCTTTAAGGGTTTTTCTGGCTCACTGCCAAAAGATGTAGATCTGTAGAAAATACACTATTACAGACCCAGAAAATGACGACAGGCCATTTTGCACGGGCAGTTTGATATCGCCAATTCACGTGCTAACTGCTGCTCACTGCTTCGGGACATGCGGGGATCCGTGAGTTTTCTACCGTATTTTGTCGAAATACCCCCGGGGGTGTTATTTCTTCATAGTGGAAATTTTGACGGGGGTTAAATGAGGGGTATTTCGGGGGGGGGGAGGGGGCTGTTCATTCGCCAAATGTATGAGTTGTAGATAGGTTTGTAGATGGTATAAACCATGTTCTCACGTAACACAGTCAATGTTTTGAAGTGTGCTCTCCACTGCATTGCTAGGAACACAAACCGCAGCTTTTGTCATTTACGTTCTCTTTACACTCGACGTTTGTTTGTTTGTTTGTTGTTGTTGTTGTTGTTTTGTTTTTTTTTGTTTTGGGGGGGGGGGGTTATTGCGAGAGGGGTTATCAATTCATAGTTGGCATTTTAAGAGAAGGGCATTTCGAGGAAATACGGTAGCTGAATAACGTATTACCTCGAATTATCCCACCCCACTTGAATTACCCCCCACCCTCGAAATACCCCCCCCCCCTTTGGAATGATGTACGTCATGTACATAATAAATACGTCATGTACACAATGTACATGATGTATATTACTGTTAATTTGCATTGCAGCTACACATAGAGTGTACAGGGACGTATCCAGGATTTATGAGCAGGGGGCTGCTTGTTTACGGGGGCCGGCGAACGGGGGGGCTCAGCCCCCCCCTAAAATTTTTCCCTATATAGGGACGGAAAGGCGTTTTGGCGCTAGCGCCATACAAAGGCGCCACGCCATGGCGCTATTGGCGTTGGCGCCAGCGCCAGGAACCGCTTTGTATGTATGTAAATATGCATACATATACAGCGAAATTTGGAAAAATCTGTTCATTTCCAAGGAAATTGGTTTTCAGGGGCCGATCCGCTGTAAATACAATGCATGGGTAAGAAATTGCGCGCTTGCGCGCAAAAATTTTTAAGAAACATCGAAAAATATATCGGAAAAGTGGCATTTTCCGGGACTTTTGAGGTCTCACCCCGGGAAGGGGGGGGGGCTGCAGCCCCCCCCGCCCCCCCCTGGATACGTCCTTGGTCATGTATGCAATGTACATGATGTATATTACTGTTAATTTGCATTGCAGCTACACATAGACTAGTTTGTGTAGCTATCTACGTTTTTATGTCCAAATATATCCTGTTTGGACACATTTATTACCTGTTTTGGGTATGCAAATGCCTACTATTTACTACGATCCTT
Source organism: Sphaerolaimus hirsutus (assembly GCA_964036195.1). Lineage (NCBI taxonomy): Eukaryota > Metazoa > Nematoda > Chromadorea > Monhysterida > Sphaerolaimidae > Sphaerolaimus > Sphaerolaimus hirsutus. The sequence continues at coordinate 18,095,465 of OZ038453.1, read as the reverse complement.
ACGAAAATTTCTGACGTAATAATAACCCCCCCTCGAATAAACCCCCCCCCCCCATCGAATTAACCCCCTCTCAAATTTTGCTGGCGAAATAATAAACCCCCATGGGGGTATTTCGAGGTAATACGGTACTTTAAATTGAGTCGAGACGTGAATAAAAGAATGGGTGATTCCTGTTTATCTCCAGTGGATTAGTGCTTTTAACCCGCACCCCCCGTAAATACGGTACACATTACCAGGGTTGGCAACATCTCAGAAAAAAATAAAAATAAAATAAAAATAAAATAGAAAATTGAAGAATAAAATAAAAATAAAATGTAAAATTGAAGAATAAAATAAAAATAAAATACAATTTTAATAAAAATAAAATACAATTTTAGTAAAAAGAATTTTACTTAAATCAATCCTGGTCACGAACTATAATAAAAAATAAAAATAAAATAAAAATAAAATGAAAAATTGAAGAATAAAATAAAAATAAAATGGAAAATTGAAGAATAAAATAAAAATAAAATACAATTTTAATAAAAATAAAATAAAATTTTAGTAAAAAGAATTTTACTAAAACCAACCCTGCACATTACAGGAACACCGCGGGCCACAGTCTGGACGCCTTCAAAGCGGTCTACGTCAAAGTGGGCAAAGTGAGCAGACGCACGGGCACCAAAATACCCTTGGTCGCTGTTCACGTGACCGGATTTCACAAGAGTAATTGCACTAGGGATGATTTAGCGGTGGCCCAATTGGAGCACTTTGTGGATATTAATGCGAAAATCGGTGAGAAGTTTTTGGGATATGCAGACGTTTCAGTATTTATTTACAAGGTCTGGTAGCAGTCCTGCACACTGTAGTGTGTAAAGTAAAGTGTCAAATGCCATGTAAAACGGATGTAAAATGCTGTGTAAGATGTCATATTTACAAATCCGTCAAAAGTCTCGCAAAATGTCAAAAGTTGACTAATAGAATCTTTTTTTTCTCTCTTAATTGACACTGAGCATGACATTTGACACTTAACAGGGTGCGTTACTGCCCAATTTAACGGACTGCGGTTAGGGTGTCAAAAAAATTCTTTTACGGAAAACAGAAACATATAAATTTTTTCAGCGGCCGGAAAACGGAACGGAAAATGGAAAAAAATTTGCACTTGGCGGAAAACGGAAACGGAAATGGACAAAAAATAATCAGCGGCCGGAAAACGGAAAAAGAGCCTGGAAAAACGGAAACGGAAAAATCTAATTTGCATGGAGATGGAAAAACTTGCTGAAATTTTACCGGAAAACGGATAAAATTTGCTGAAATTTTGATGGAAGTGGAAAAAATTTGCAGTAATTTTGCTGGAAACGGAAAAAATTTTACATCATTGACAATCTGCTAGTGATGTTAAAGGCACCGGGAAAAATGGCACCGCACCACACCGGCACCTTTGCCAACGCATGAAAAGGGCACCTGGCACCGTGGGGCACCGGCCACAAAATGGCACCGCACCGCACCGGCACCAGTGCCTTTTGGAAAAAATGGCACCGGCACCGAAGGGCACCGGCGGGTTGCCGGTGCTAGCACTGAAAGGCACCGCACCGGGCTGGAATTTCTGAAGTAAATATCGGTTAGTTTCTCAGTGGTCTCACCTTTGGAAGTGCATATTTCCATGAATTTTCAACCGATTTTGATGGTTGAGCACTTAAAATGATCAGAATGATGTGGCAATCACTTTTATGAAGCAATTACAATGATTACAAATGAAAGATAAAATATTCAATTCACTGCAATGTCCATTGCCACTATTGTCTACTGATCGGAGTTGTTGCTGTACAGAGAATGGAACTATCTCTGTCATAAACTGACAACAAATTTTGAACAAACAAGTAAGATAAATATAAAATATAAACATGATTTAAAATTCAACAAAATTTTAGATTCGCTCATCAGATCACGTATCGGGTATAATGGATTTCACAGTAGGTATATTTATTTGATGGGAGGTTTACAAAATAGGCAAAAACGGAGTGGTAAATATATCGCTGTTTTTTGAAATATGATAAAGCACACAATATGGACAAAATTGCACAGCACATGAAGCCTTGGCTGGTGCCTTTCCCGGTGCCTTTTACTTTGGCCCAGGTGCTAGCACCTTTGGCACCGGCAAAAAAATGGCACCGCACCGCACCGGCACCGGTGCTATTCTGAAAAAAATGGCACCAGCACCGGCATGGCACCCCTGAAGATTGCAATGGCACCGCACCAGCACCGGTGCTGGTGCCCTTCGGTGTTCAGCACCGGGGCACCGGTGCCCCGGTGCCTTTACATCACTACAATCTGCATGAATTTTTACCAGTTTGGCTGATCAGAAAACAGAAAGTTGAGCCACAAAAAGGTAAAATGAGGCGGAAAAATGGAAAATTGAGGCGGAAAATAGAAAAAAAAGCAGAAAAACTGGAAATTGAGGCGGAAAACAGTAAAAAGGCGGAAAAACTGAAAATTTAGCCGGAAAACGGAAAATGAGCCGGAAAAACGGAAACGGAAAAAAAGTTGCCGGAAGACGGAACGGAAAACGGAAAAAAAATTTCAGCAGCCGGAAAATGGAATGGAAAACAGAAAAAATTTGCCTGTGGAAAACGGAAACGGAAAACGGAAATTTGACACCCTAACTGCGGTACTTGATTCGCAGTAAAGACCAATTTAATTCGCAATTTACATCGTAACAAAAACCCTTCGCACAGATGGTCGATGGCCCCTACACGGACTGGTCTGTCTGCCGTATCCAAATCAAGATTTGTACAAATATTTCATCACAATTGGATACGGCATTGACCGTGAGTGTATTGTACGTACCGTATAGTATTGGATGGGTCCTGTAAGTTTTGCAATATACCTAACATAGTGCTTAAAATGGACAAAATATCATTGCTGCATCCAGATGCAAACACTAACATTGTAATTTTGTGTGTGGCTAGTGTAGAGGGGGGGATTGTGGTGGTTCGATATATAGGCTTTTTCGGGGCGTAGAGGGAAGAAAAGGGTGAAAAATCGCTAAAAGTAGGTGTAAAATAGCTCAAAATGGGTATACAAAAGCATAATATAGCTGAAAATAGCTGAAAAGCTGGCAAAAAGGAACCAGAACTATGATTTTGGATATGAAAATCTATAAAAAGGTATGAAAAAAGCGATTTTGAGCGAATTGGGGTATAGTTTCTCAAAAATCGCTCCAGATAGGTAGATAGCTGGGCGGTTTGGGGGACCCCCCCCCCCCCATTCGAGACCCCTGAGATATTTTGAGGAGAGTTTATTCGAGGAGGGTTATTATTTCTTCAATTTCGAGGGGGGTTTCCTCAGCCAGCTCAGGCCTACGGGTTATTCCGACGGAATACGGTATTCATTTGTTCAAACAAACGGGATAATCGAAAATCCTAAATTATCCTGGGTAGACGTAAATCTCGTCAAACAGGCTGAATGTTTATTTTTCTATTATCTAGTGTTTGAATCGATAAAACGTTGCTATGCTTTCAGAAAATTGCGTATTACACACACAACTCTTGTGTCCAGGAAAATCCAATTAAAAAACCCATTCCCGTTTCAGCAAGAAATATGGAAGGAATGGAATCCAACCACGGAACACTACAGGAAGTTCCCCAAGTGTTCGCTGAGAACGAAGAATGTACCAATCTAAGTGCTGACAAGTACAAAAGTTATCGAGACAAGTACATTTGTACAAAAGAGGGAGAGAAGATGGCCTGTATGGTGTGCTTTGTTTGAAATTAATTTATTACAGATTGGCTTTTAGGTATATATAAATACAAAATGCTTTTTCAAGAATATAAAAATAGGAAAACTGGGCAAAAATGAGCATAAGTGCATGTATAGCCATAAATAGGTGGGTGGCAATAAATAGCCAGAAAGCATTGGAAGTAGTACATATGAAAATTAATTACCTACTTTGATTGAAAATATTTGCAAAATTTCCAAGGAAAAAGTTATTTATGCTCACTCCTGAGTAAAAATAAAAAAATTTACTTAACATTTTATGTACTCAGTAGGTGAGTAAATCATAAATACTTGTTTGTGTAAATATGTATACTAATGTGTATGAAAAATATCCAGTATTTCTTGCAAGTAGGTGTTACTTCACTCACAGAACATCTGAAACTTTGTTAGACAACAGGAACAGGGCACATAATTTTGCATCACTTGAGTTGGTTTAGGACCTTACTAAAAATGAGTCAATAATCTATCCCCATCCCCAATCAAAAACATTTCCCAGGGTGACAGCGGTGGACCTCTGCTCCAGATTATGCACAGGCACGCAAATGGACAAAAATATGCCACTGCACTGGGCGTCACCCATAGGGGGTCTTATTGCAGGAACTTTGCCACTCTAGCGTGAGTCTTTCAGGCGCCCCAGCACTTTTGACAGGGTGTCCTTATCAAATAAATGCTCTATCTATCTAAATCGGCCAGCTATCTATCTCCCAGAGGCCGCTTAGCTATATATCTATCCCGAGGCAAAAGTTTTGGCTACTACCCCCAAAGACCTCCCCCCCAAATAGCTCAGCTATATATCTATCTGGAGTGGTTTTTGAGAAATTTTGCCCCAATTTCCACTCAAAATCATCAATTTTCGCACCTTTTTATAGTTTTTCACCTTCAAAATCGTGCTTTCCGGCTATATACATGGTTATATACCTATTTTTAGCCATTTTAAACCTACTTTAAACTGATTTTTAGCGATTTTTCCCCTTTCTGCCTTCTTAACCCTGAAAATGCCTATAAACTGCGCCCCCCAGCCCCCCCCCAGAAAAATTTTCAGCTATCTATCCCTCCGGAGGAGCGATTTGCTATCTATCCAGCCCCCGCGAGGGCCAAAATCTTGGAGACCCCTGCCCATAGGGGATTTTCTGGGTAGCATTTTGGGGGGGGGGGGTCCGCCAAAAAATGCTACCCAGAAAATACCCTATGCCCCTGCCTCCTCCCCCTCTAAAAAAAACGCCAACGAACAAAAAAACGCAGCGACGAAACAGAGGAAGAACGAAAATATGTAAATACAAATAAAGGCCAAATGTACACGGATGTGCGCAGATATTTGAAGTGGATTTGCAAAATTACAAACATATGCTACAGGTTTGTGGCGAGGGAATTATTTGTCGCATTTATGTGAAGTTATGATTAGTGAGATTAGAGATGGATCGGCCCTGTTTGAGGGCGTCAAATGGTGCCGCCGATGGCCCTTTTCCATCACTACTGTACCGAAATCGGAGCGCAAAATTATCAAATCAGCGCAAGTAATATCTTTAAAAAATAGCATCAGGTTGCAATGTCTCATTCCAAAATTGAGGTAAATTTATTTTTTGAAAGCACAACATATCTATAATTATAAAACAATATTTTGCTTGATTGTTCACAGCCTTTTCCAGAGAGATTTTCTGATATTTTTAAAAGGTAAATGATTTTTTTTGCTTTTTCGGGCTGATCAAAATTATTCCTATTAAAATATTTAGAAAATATTTTCTGAAAATCATCCATTTAAAAAATCGTGTCCCGTCCCATTGATAATTTGAACCCCTTCACACAAGAATAACACTTTTCACCACTTATTTACAGCAACAAAAATACAAGCGTCCAGCGAAAATCCGCGAGAATATCATCTACCAGCAAATTGGAAAAGGAAAACATTTTGAGAAAGGCTAAAAAACCGGTATTCAAAGGCAATTCGGAACAGGATGTTGATGATGAATCAGGGACAAAATCCCCCGAAAAGGGTGTTGATTATGAAGAATATAAATCAGGGGCCAAATCCGCGAGTTTCAAGTGAAGATAAGACTCATAAGGCGCAAGTTTTACTAGCACTGCTTTTGGCACAGCGCCAAGATGATCATGGAAACCCGGTGATCATGTAAACACGGTGCTCATGTAAACCCGGTGCTCATGTAAACACGGTGCTCATGTAAACACGGTGCTCATATAGGGCCGGAGCTCATGGAAACCCGGTGATCATGTAAACACGGTGCTCATGTAAACACGGTGCTCATGTAAACACGGTGCTCATGTAAACCCGGTTAGGGTTGGCCGATGTTTTTTTTAAACGTTTTTTTAAAAAAACGTTGTTTTTTTAAAAAAACATGACATCCGAAATGTTTGTTTTTTTGAAAAAAACATTGCCCGAAATTTTTAGTACTAAGCACTAGGTATTTTGCAAAATTTTTGCACGCAAGCGCGCAATTTCACACACAAATTGACATTGGTGGTTGTTTTCATTGGTTTTGTGGCATTTTTAGTATCAAAATATCCATTTCTATGTGCTACCATGGGTTAATAAGCCATCATATGTTGCTGTAGTATATAATATTGAGGTAATGTGCTTCCATGTACCTCCACAGTGTGTAACTTCACTCCCAAAGTAACAACCTCCTTTTATAACCTTGTTTGATCACTATTCCGTGCCAAACTTTACCTGAAGTCACGAACATTCGACTATAAGGCAATATACAAACGATATGTCGACGAAAAATGGATATTTTTGACACAAATCACCACTTATAATGCTATCCCATGGCTCCACAGACATTAAATGGTCATATATGACATCACAGAGTCATGCCACTGTCTGATATACCTATATATGTTGACACAAGGTCATATCTGGGAGCTTTTAAAAAAAACGTATTTTTAAAAAAACGTTGTTTAAAAAAAAAACATCGAGTTAAAAAAAAAAGTTTTTTTTCCAACCCTAAACCCGGTACTCATGTAAACCCGGTGATCATGTAAACACGGTGCTCATGTAAACCTGGTGCTCATGTAAACACGGTGCTCATGTAAGCACGGTGCTCATATAGGGCCGGAGCTCATGGAAACCCGGTGATCATGTAAACACGGTGCTCATGTAAACACGGTGCTCATGTAAACACGGTGCTCATGTAAACACGGTGCTCATGTAAACACAGTGCTCATGTAAACACAGTGCTCATATAGGGCCGGAGCTCATGGAAACCCGGTGATCATGTAAACACGGTGCTCATGTAAACCCGGTGCTCATGTAAACACGGTGCACATGTAAACACGGTGCTCATATAGGGCCGGGGCTCATGGAAACCCGGTGCTCATGTAAACCCGGTGCTCATGTAAACACGGCCCCCCAGCGGAATTGGCACCAGATACCACTCCATCAAAGGAAACAGAATGTGAAAAATCCGGCAGGGAATTCGCTCAGCAGCCATCCACAGCAAAGGAAAACATATACCGCGCGCAGTATATAAGGCGCAAAACTGCCAAGCAATACCAGGTGCCACTCCCAGACCCTGTAAAATGCCCTGTAAAAAGTCAAATGTCATGCAAAGTGTCAAAATTCATGTAAAATGCCCAGTAAAATGGCAAACGTAGGTACATTTGCCATTTCCCCTGGCATTTTACATGACATTTGACACTTTGCATGACATTTGACAGTTTACAGTGCATTTTACAGAATCTAGGACTGCCCCCTGAAATGCAAAAACATTTGGAACGAGATGAACCGCGATAGATGTATCAAAGATGGCGGGGCTTATTTGAATGCGAAAAGGCCCAGAGAAAAGGCGATGTTCATAAGAATGCACACACAGTTGTACGTTAAGTGCCTATCATTCTGGATTAGTTATGGACAGGGTTGGTTTTAGTAAAATTCTTTTTACTAAAATTGTATTTTATTTTTATTTTATTCTTCAATTTTCCATTTTATTTTTATTTTATTCTTCAATTTTTCATTTTATTTTTATTTTATTTTTATTTTTTATTTTAGTTCGTGACCAGGATTGATTTAAGTAAAATTCTTTTTACTAAAATTGTATTTTATTTTTATTAAAATTGTATTTTTTTATATTTTATTCTTCAATTTTACATTTTATTTTTATTTTATTCTCAAATTTTCTATTTTATTTTATTTTTATTTTTTTCTGAGATTTTGCCAACCCTGGTTATGGATAGAAGTGTGATTTGAGATTGAATTTTTTATAAAAATACATATTTAGATTTAAATGTTTAGTTTGAACGGAATATTCAAATGCCTGGTTCACTGATATATTTACCATTTTATGAATAAAATTATAAGCGATATGATGATCAATTAAATAATGAGAATAGGCCATAGGGGTAAATGTTTTCATCGGCAAAACACCAAGTGTTTTTGTGCTCTTGGTGTCACAAACAGGAAAAATAAACATAGCTCTTCACAAGTTTTGGCGAAACTCATGCGTAAATGGCCCACACACGCTAGTTGACATCGACACCTAATGTGAACTGGTTCCGTTCCAGAACTGGTCATTGAAAGATTGCGTTTGAACGTCGTTCGTTCACTCGTCAGCAAACTTTCAATCGGGATCGGCACCGGTTAACATTTGGTGTCGATGTCAACTAGCGTGTGTGGGCCCAATGTTACGGTATCACAGCAAATGACCATACTTTGTGAACCATATAATCAGGGGTCTAGCGCAGAGTTGGTCAAATACTGGTATTTTTGGAAAACGTAAACGTAAACGTAAATACCTTTTCCAAAATGAAAGTATAAATACTAAAACGTAAGGTATTTTTAAAATACCTGGGAAAACGTAAAATAAAACGTAAACGTAAAAAATTATAACGTGTTTCATCTAATAGAAGGGCGCCCTTCTATTTTTCACCGACTTTCTATTATGGAGACACCGTCTTTTGGAAGCTGCCCTTCTATTTTTTTCGCCAGTTTTTCAATCCATTTTTCACGTTCTGTCAACGTTTTCCCAGATGTTATGTCACAAAAAATTTATACTATGGCGATTCATAGAGTTGATAAAACATTTGATCTTCAAATAGCTCAAAATCAATCCACGAAAGCCACTAAATAACAGAATCCGCTGACTTTTTTTATAAGCATTTGGCACAATTCGAGTTTGGGAAGTAATACGTAATACTCTGCACGGAGGTGGGGTATAACTATAGAATAATTTGAATATTGAATATACCTATTTTGAAAATACGGCTTCTGTGGAGGAAAAGTGTGCGCTGGCGCGCAAAATTTTTAAAGTTGTCGGAAATTTATGACGGAAATTACATTTTGCCAAAAAAATTTGGGTCTCACAACGTTTTTTACGTTTTCTCTGGTACCCGGGTATTTCGGCCAGGAAAACGTAACAAAACGTAACGGTATTTTATGAAAACGTAAATGTAAACGTAAGTATAAATACCCGAATAACCGGGTATTTCGGGTAAACGTAAATACGTTTTTGCAACTCTGGTCTAGCGTATTTGCGACTCTGATTAGATGGAGAACCGATAAAATAATTATTTAAGAAATGCAGCAAGGCACACCAAGCTAGGGTTCAAACGGGATCCCGATCCCGAATCCCAAGAAATTTCGGAATTTTGTGGTCCCGATCCCAATCCCGAAACCTCCATCCCGATCCCGATCCCGAAATTTGAAAAAGCCAATCCCGATCCTGACATTTTGAAAATCCAGACAAATTCACAGACACAAAAGGTGCCAGAAATGGTACTTTTAAAGGACCATTTTGAATGCATTTTGAAAAAATTTTGCGCGCAAGCAGGCATTTCCCCACCCCCGCTATGTCTGTTGCGTGGGAATGGACACCACTACAAATGGACTCAATACCAGGGGTCTCGAATGGGGGGACCGCCCAGCTATCTATCTATCCCGGAGGCCGCTCAGCTATCTATCTATCCTGGAGGCAAAATTTTGGGCTACTACCCCCTAAACCCCCCCCCCCCCAAATCGCCCAGCTATCTACCTATCTGGAGCGATTTTTGCGAAACTATACCCCAATTTTTGCACAAAATCGCTATTTTTCATACCTTTTTATAGATTTTCACTTCCAAAATCATGGTTCTGGTTCCTATTTGCCTATTTTCAGCTATATTTAGTACTATTTATATGCTCTTCTATACCTAGGGTTGGGACGATATGACTTTTCGATATCGATATTCGATATTCGATATTTTTTTCTGAAACTCGATATTCGATAACGATACAATATAGACCCTCGATATCGATATTCGATATTCGATATGAAAAAATGGTCGATATTCGATATCGATATTTCGATATTTTCGATATTTCGATATTTTGTTTTTCGTATAGCAGGGTATATCTCATTTGGCATATTGTATTTCCTTTTCGTCACAAACCCAATTGATCATCTCTCCTGAAAAGTAGATGATACAAATTTAAATGGCTCACAAGGATCAACATGAGAAAATGATTTTAAAATGTGACAGATGTGGTAATGAAAAAGCCGCCCCCAGCCATGAAATATACCAGCCCTATTTATAGGTGCCATGCCATGGTACCATTGCTGTTCCCATGGTGTAATTAGCTATTAAACACACATATAAGATTTGTGAATTTATACAAGATTTGATGCTGTCGCAAGTGCTGAAACAAAAATACCTGTCATCTGAGAACAAAGTGCGAGCTTGCGCGCAAAATTTGGTAAAATTGCTTATGAAATCGCCTTCTAAAAGTGCCATTCCTGGCTTATTTGAAGTCAGGCCCAGGGAGGATAGAATATCGAAAATATCGAAAAAATGGTCGATATTCGATATTTTTTAAAAATTTTCGATATCGATATTCGATATTCGATATGAAAAAATAGCAGATATCCGATATTCGATATTCGATACGATATATCGTCCCAACCCTATCTATACCCATTTTGAGCCATTTTACACATACTTTTAGCGATTTTTCTCCCTTTTCTTGCTTCTATGCCCCGAAAAAGTCTATATATCGAACCACCACAACCCCCACCCCCCAGAAAATTTTTCATCTGTCTAACCCTCCCGAGGAGCGATTTGCTATCTATCCAACAACTCGGAGGGTCATAATTCAAAATACCCCTGCTCGATACAGTGCCCATTACTATACCGTATTTCCTCGAAATACCCCCCTCAAAATGGGCACTATGTATTTGTGGCCTGGGAAATGCCTAACAGACGTTCAAAACACTTACTGTGTTACGTTACAACATCGTTTATAACATCTACATCCTTATATAAGGCTGCAAAAACTTATAAATGGTGGTTATTGATGCATTTTTCACGTTTTTCTCTCAAAATTTTCAATCTGAAAAAAATAAACCCCCTGGGGGTATTTCGAGGAAATACGGTAGTTTAGGGTTAATACACATGCATAGGGATGGCCAGCGCTTTTTTCAAGCGCTTTTTTTATTAAAAACGCCGCTTTTTTCAAAAAAAAAGCGCAAAGGTCCCAGCGCTTTTTTTTAAAAAAAAGCGCTGGCAAAATTTTTTGTACTTGTGCACTAGGTATTTTGTAATTTTTTCGCGCGCGAGCGCGCAATTTCACATGCAAATTGCCATTGGTGTATGTTTTCATTGGTTTTGTGGCATTTTTAGTGCCATTGCTTCTATTTCTTCATGGTATCATGTAATAATAAGTTGTGATATGTCAGTCTAGTATATAATATCCAGCCAATGTGCTCCCACATACTTCTACAGAGTGTAACGTCACTGTCATGCATTAGCCTTCTCTTACAACGTTATTTAAGCACTGTTCCATGCCTAACTTCACTAGAAGTCATGAAACATACACAAACAGCGATATACATAACGAGTCAACATAAAATTGGATTTTAGTGGCAGAAATTAGGACTAATAATGCTATCTCACGATTACACAGCCATTCTATGGCTATATATCATCACAAGTACTACCACTTATCTGATATACCTGTATATATTGACTCAGAACCCTATTTGGGAACTTTTTATGTACCGTCTTGACATTTTTTGAAAAAAAGCAAAAAAAGCGCGTTTTTTTAAAAAAAGCGTGTTTTTTTTTAAAAGCGGGGTCGTTAAAAAAGCGCTTTTTTCCATCCCTACACATGCATATATGGTAGACAGTGGTGTGAATGACAATGCCAGGCAGCCCATTGCGCAGTTCCTAAATGAATCTATAGCATGGTTTTGGATGCCAATTTTATCCAACGTTTCTGGCATCCATTGTTTTTGGTGTTTTGGGTCATTTTGTGAAATATTAGGAGAAAAAACCCTGAAGACCAATTTTTTAGGCCTAAATCCCGAAAAAAACGCCAATTCAGATCCGAAAAGGTCAATCCCGATCCTGAAATCTCAAAAAGCCAATCCCAATCCCGATCCCGGAATCTCAAAAAAAATAATCCCGATCCCGATCCCGAAAAGTCAATCCCGTGTGAACCCTACACCAAGCATCAAGATTTCGTGCGATATCAGTGTTTGGGTGTCGATACCCATTGAGTATTTCCCAAATTGCACAAAAATCATCCAGCGCTGGGTGCAAATTCATCGAAAAATTCATTATCACCTTGCCAAAAACGACTCGCAATTATGCGAAAAACGCCAATAAAAAAATTATTTCCAAACTTCCAAACTTAGCCAACTGTGTTAGGCAGTGGGGCTGATCAAGTCATGATCGATTGAGGCTTACACATGTAAAATATTTCATATACATCCAACAAAAATGGCTGAAAAATTGCATTTTTTGTCGTCACAGTCGTCACAGTGTACAATGCGCCTAAATGACTTTTCAAATATAAAAGAAAAAGCGAACTATTTAATCGATAGAAAAATCTGCTGGCATGGTGCCAATGCTTTCTAGTAAAACAATCCTTTCTAGATCAGAATCGATCCTTAACGAATTACCGTATTTCCTCGAATTACCCCCCTGGGGTTAATTTTTTCAGAGTGAAAATTTTGAGAGAAAAACGTGAAAAATGCCACAATAACCACCATTTATAAGTTTTTACAGCCTTATAGAAGGATGTAGATGGTATAAACAATGTTCTAACGTAACACAGTAAGTGTTTTGAACGTCTGTACGCATTTCCCGGACCACAAATTCATAGTGCCCATTTTGAGGGGGGTATTTCGAGGGTGGGGGCGGGGGGTATTTCGAGGAAATTGGAGGTTGGGATGCGGATGTTTGTGTAAATGGATCTGATTTTATGTATTTACTGTATTCCCTAGCAATAACACCCTCCCTCGATAAACCCCCGCCTACCCCCCCCCCCAAAAAAAAAAAGTAACCAATCTGGGGGTATAATCTCCAAATATACCAATACGCAGGGGTCTCCTAGGGGGGGGGCTGGGGGGGGGCTGCCCCCCCCAAATCCGCCAGCTATCTATCTATCCCGGAGGCCGCTCAGCTATCTATCTATCCCGAGGCAAAATTTTTGGCTACTACCCCCAAAGACCCCCCCCAAATCGCTCAGCTATCTATCTACCTGGAGTGGTTTTTGAGAAATTTTCCCCCAATTTTTGCTCAAAATCACTAATTTTCGCACCTTTTTATAGTTTTTCACCTTCAAAATCGTGCTCTCCAGCTATATGCATGGTTATATGCCTGTTTTTGGCCATTTTAAACCTACTTTTAGCCACTTTTTAACCAATTACCAGCGATTTTTTCTCCTTTTAGCCTTCTATGCACTGAACAAGCCTTTATATTTTGCCCCCGCGAGCCCCCCCCCCAAAGCCCCCCCCCCCCCAGAAAATTTTTCCAGCTATCTACCCCTCGGGAGGAGCGATTTGCTATCTATCCAGCCCCCCGCGAGGGCCCAAAATCCTGGAGACCCCTGCCAATACGGTATATTTATGCGAACACCAGCTTTTTTCACGCCATGTTTCACTTTCATGCCAAGGTTTTCACTTTTACTCATGAGTAAATGTGGCTATAATATATTTTTTTCTCTGGAAAACATAAAAGTGAGTATTTCTTAAAAGAAATTTTGCCCCACTTTTCACTAAAAATCACTATTTTTCATATATTTTTTTTGCCAATTTACACCCTCAAATTCACCAGTACATCTGCGTTTCGCCAATTTTCAGCTATTCTTGGCTATATATGTGTCTATATCACCAAATTTTGACATTTTTCCCTACTTTTAGCATTTTACTCCCGTTTTTCCCGATTATGCCTTGAAAACGCTGATATAAATGCCTAGGTATATGAAATAAGTTTTCTGAACTCGCGTACTTTCAACAACTACACGAGTAAGTGAGTACAGGTATTTTTTGGGAGGAAATGTAAACGTATCTACGCAGCAGTCAAGTATACGTATGTAAATTTATCCAGTAAACGTAAATGCGTTTTAACAACTATGTTTCACAGTAAAAAAGCTCACGGGAATTTCCAACGCACAACAAATATGTGTCGCGCAAAAACTGAACTGAAAATATCACCAAATTTCAGGTGAAGTGTCTTCAGCATGCTTCACCACGCGCAACCAAAATCGTGAAGGCACTTCATGGCGCTGGTGCTTCCACTAGAGTTGCGAAAGCGTTTATATACTTTATAAATTTATTTATTTATATAGTACTTACAAAGGGATGGCCAGCGCTTTTTTCAAGCGTTTTTTTTAAAACGACGCTTTTTTTAAAACGCCGCTTTTTTTTAAACGCCACTTTTTTAAAAACGGCGCTTTTTTGAAAAACGGCGCTTTTTTTAAAAAACGGCGCTTTTTTAAAAAAACGGCGCTTTTTAAAAAAACGCCGCTTTTTTCACAAAACGCCGCTTTTTTAAAAAAAAGCGCAAGGGTCTTTTTTTAAGAGCGCTGGGAAATTTTTTTTTGTACCTATTCACTAGGTATTTTGCAATTTTTTTGCGCGCAAGCACGCAATTTGACATGCACATAACCACTGGTGGTTGTTTTCATTGATTTTGTGTATTTTTAGTGTCATTCTTGCATGCTATCATATAATAATAAGCTGTGATATGTTATTGTAGTATAAAATATCCAGCCAATATGGGACCACATACTTCTACAGTGGGAAACATAAGTCTCAATGTATTAGCCTGCTTTTGTAACCTTATTTAAACACTATTTCATGCCTAACTTTACTTGAACTCATGACCATTTGACAAATAGCAATTTACACAACGAGTCGACATAAAAAGTGAATGTTTTTGGCATAAAACCCCACCTATAATGCTATCCCATTGCTTCACAGCCATTCTATGGATATACAGTAGCGTGCAGAATAGTTGGGTCTTTTTCATTGCATGACTAATGTTGCCAAAATTTCAAAATGGCAAATGTACATAACATTTGAATACCACTAGTCAGTGGGGCTATTTGGTGTGTGAATTTCAGATTTCGGCTTTGCTCTATTGGCAATAAAACTTGGCTCAACTGTGAATATGTAATGTGCAATTATTTTATATGGAAATACGATGGAAGTTTGCAGTGCTATAACTTTCGATTGGAAAGAGATATGAACAAAAAAATTTTTTGATATGAATCCTCTCTGTCTAAAGTATATGATGGCATGTTCAAAAACAAAATTGGTTTGTTGGAAACCCCAGAAAAAATAACACAAGGAATTTTGATGCCACCAATAAGTTTGAAGCTCCATAACTTTTGATTGGAATGAGATATTGAGCTCATTTTTGTTTTATATCAATCCTCGTTGTCCAAAGTATATGATAGCATGTTCAGAAAAATTTATTTTTCATGTCGAAAAACCAGGTCAAATCGACAGAAGGAATTTAGACATCACTAATCTGACATGAAGAATGCAATCTATGGGTTGTCCTGATCATTTTGAATGTTGAATGGTCAAAATAGGCCCAGAAATGGCCAAGTTATTGACCATAAGACACCTGGCCAGATTTGCCATGTAAAATGCATGTGCTTCTTTAAGCCCCCCTTATCTGGGGACTTGGGGATTATTTGGAGGAAATTTTTTTATAGGTTGTAACCCCATCCCCAAACCCCAACATACTCAAACAGATTCAAAATTGGACAGGGTGCAAAAGAAGGGGAAGCAAAAAAGTGTGGGTGGACAAAAAGCCTCCTGTTTCCTTGGGGTGAAAAGTCCCAACTATTCTGCATGGTAGTGTATATCATCACAAGTATTGCCACTTGTATGATATACCTGTATATATTGAATCAGAACCATATTTGGGAGCTTGCTAGGAAATGTCTTGACATTTTTAAAAAAAAGCAAAAAAGCGCGTTTTTAAAAAAAATAGCGATTTGTTAAAAAAGTGGAGCCGTTGATAAAAAGCGCTTTTTATCCATCCCTATACTTACGCTTACACTTCCACTTTGATAAATTACCCGTAAAATGCTTGTTCACAAAATTTTACAATGATAATGTCGGTGTTACGTAACGGACAAATTTATTTTCTGTTTTTATTCAGATAGATTATGGTAATTTGAACTAAAGTGTTCGGTTACTGAACTGCAGCTGGTGTCTGGGTTCGCACTATTCTTTGACTATTCTATAAAAAATACATGTAGTAAATAGGTAAATAAGTATCCATGCAGATTTTTACATTCTAATGCCCATCCCATTCAATAACACCACATAAGTAGCAGATTCCTTTCTTACTTTATGTATTTAAAGCTAGGCAATATTTTTCAAATATTTTGCTGCCACATGTTTGCGCTGTTTTGAAAAAAATATTGTCGCAAGAAAAATGGAGTATTTCCGGAAAACAGACATTTTATGGACGATTTTTATGATCATAAGTTCATGGAAAGTTAAATGTGAAGGTAACGAACAAATTCCAGATCAACTCAAAGGGGTCGGTGGCCGGTGCATTACAAATTATTTTTTGTTTTCTATACAATTATAGATTTAAATCTCGTTTCTTATTTAAATAAAAACTTGATTTTTCAGGTGAAATATCGGGTTAATGATTTGGACAAAGTAGATGATAAAACTTCAGGTGCAAAATATAATTAGCCCAAAGCGCATTTTCGGGCAACCCCAATAATTGCATCGGAAATTAATAAACAAAATTGTGAATTAAGCAACACATTATCCCAGACAAAAATGGTCTAAAAATGCCCGAAAAAAGATGTCTTGCTAATTATATTTGCCCCAAGATCGATTAGGAAATATGTGCGGCAGTTTCAGAGTTGTGGAAGATGAGGGCTTTAAAATTATGGGCGGACAAGCGGTGCCGTTGGGACGGTGGCCATTTGCGGTCGCTTTTTATCAAGGAAATGTCGATGGTAATAAAAAAATTTCTGTTCAACAAAGTACCGTATTTGCTTGAATATTTCCCCCATTCCCCCTCGAATAATTCCCCCTGTTAGATGAATGAGTAAAAAATAATTCTTACTTAAGGCAAGTTGTTTTGTCCATTTTGTGTTATTTTGTGAATGGAGTGAATGGTAATATTGACGTGAAATGACATGATAGAAATATTTTGAAAATTGTGACGAAAAAATAATTCCTCAGCTTGGATAAGCCGCCCTCGAATAGCACCCCTCTCAAAAGGTCTTCCCAGGGGAATTATTCTAACAAATACGGTAATTTTATTTTTAAGTTTAAGTTTAAGTTTTGTTATCGTCTTTAACGGTTGGTTCAGCGTCAAAAATGTAAATAGATCACAACAGTGAAAATACATAATTACAGACCCAGAAAATGACGACAGGCCATTTTGCACGGGCAGTTTGATATCACCCATTCACGTGCTAACCGCTGCGCACTGCTTTGGGATATGTGGCGATCCGTGAGTTTTTTAAATCACAGCAAAAAATAGGTTCGGGATGCGTGTGGAAGCGGGCTGGATGCGCGTGAAGCGACGCGCTTCCACCAGCATCACGAAATTTCAGGTGAAGTGTCTTGGACACGCTTCCACACGCTTCACCGCGCGCTTCACACGCATCCAAAATTGTGGAAGACACTTCACGACGCTAGCGCTTCCACACGCTTCACTCACATATACATTTGCACACCAGCTCTCTGTTAAAACGCGTGAAGTGTCTTCACACAGATTTTAGTGATTTGTGTGGAAGCGCTAGCGTGCTTGAAGACACTTCCCGACGCTTCACCGCGCATCCACACACCCATTTTTTGCTATGAATGCCATCTACCCGAATCGTCCGGAATGTTTGCGTGAAGCAATTTCACGCACACATTTTTGCAGCGCCGTGTTGGCGTGGCACACACTGCAGAAAAAAGTTCATGAAGTGTGTGGACGCGGGCTGGATGGGTGTTAGGCGGCCGTTGTGAAGATACGTCAACACGCTTCACGAGATTTGAGGTGAAGTGTCTCCCACACAGTGACGAAAAATGTGGCGGTGACGCAGTGATTGTCACCGCCTGGTTTTCGGGTGTCACCGGCTCACCGCCACAAAACGGCATCTCATCGCGGTGACAATCACCGCCACAAATTGATCAGCAGTTCAGTGCCCTTTTAATTGTGCATGATTTTTGTGTGGAGAATTTTTGTGCTCATTCCATCTGAGCAACGCAGTGTAGGCGCAGCACATTAGCATTTTACACACATAAAAACATTTGTGGCACCAGTATGCAGCTGGCATTGAGGCGCAGTACAATTCCTTATTCAAATTGTAGATTGTGTATTTGTATTTGCGGTTTAAGGGTGACTAACAGCGTATTTGCGATAATTTACAAATACACAAGGGTTCTATATCTTATTTGACATGTTGAAAGCATTAACCGATATCTATTGTGTCTAAAAATGAACATAAGCTCCTGTAGTTATCGTGATATGTATTTTACTGTATTTTTCATCAAGATCTCACAATTTGTCTGCAAACCGATGGAAACTTCACCGATGGAACCGAAACCAATATTCACATATGCTGTCACTTATTGAAAAATAAAAGTGCAAATTGCACACTTTTGAATTCCGTACAGCGACGCGTCACCTAGGAGAGTTTTCAAAAAGGAACATTTAAAACCAGCTTGTGTGGCCACATTGGCGCTGCTGTCTGGCGTCCATTGCTGTCTGGCGCCATTGGCCCTGTGGTTCGGAAAAGCGCCATGGCGCTTTTGGCAATTGGCGACATTTCGCTGTGGCGCCATTTATGCTTGGCGCTGCGGGACGGAAAGCACTTTTGGCGCTTTTCCCATCACTATTTCTGCGTTTCCCGGATCACAAACCGCAGCTTCTGTCATTTACATTCTCTATACACTCAAATGGGGGGGGGGGGTATTTCGATATCTGGATTGATATCTGGATTGGTAAATCAAGTTCTTGTAAGTCTGGTTCTGGTAAATCAATTGATTCTAGAGGGGGGGGGGGTAAATCAAGTAATATAGTATTCAGGTGTCACCGCCTCCGAAATACCTTTCACTGACTGTCACCGCCAGAAATCTAAGCCTTTTTTCGTCTATGCTCCCACACACTTCACGACAACTAAAATTTCTGAAGTGCACTGCAGTATACTTTGCATGGTTTGTGTAGCGTCGCGAATTGTCTAAAGGGGCAGTGAAGTGTCTACACCCCGACACCTCGCGTTGCGTGAAGGCACTTCACGACACTTCACCGCGCATCACAAACCCATTCTTTGCCGTAGCAGCGCCACTGCAAACAGTAAATACGGCACACACTTAGGGTTAAAACGGGACCACAGTCCCGGTAGATGGTTCGGCAAAATTCCGGGACTGAGGCGGTACCGGTCCCGGTCCCGACACCCCAGTCCTAGTCCCAGTCCCGATAAAAAATAAGCCAGTCCCGGTACGATGCTCTAGTCCCGGTCCCGATGAGAAAAAGTTTTGGCCCCGGTCCCGGCCCGAAAAACCGGTCCCGTTCGATCCCTACACACACCGCAGAAACACCGCGGGCCACAGTCTGAACGCCTTCAAATCAGTCTACGCCAAAGTGGGCAAAGTGAGCAGGCGCACGGGCACCAAAATACCCTTGGTGGGTGTTCACGTGACCGGATTTCACAAGAGTAATTGTACTAGGGATGATTTGGCAGTGGCCCAATTGGAGCACTTTGTGGATATTAATGCGAAAATCGGTGAGGTTTTTTGTGATAATGAGATTTTAGTGTTTATTTACAAGGTCTGGTGTAGGGTTCAAATGGGATCCCGATCCCGAATCCCAAGTAATTTCGGGATTTTGTGGTCCCGATCCCGAAACCTCAATCCCGATCCTGAAATTTGAAAAAGCCAATCCCGATCCCGAGATTTTGAAAATCCCAATCCCGATCCCGAAAAAATTCCCCAATCCCGATCCCGAAAAAATTCACGGACACAAAGATGCCCGAAATGGCACTTTTAAAGGACCATTTTGTATGCAGTTTGCAAAAAAATTGCGGGCAAGCGCGCATTTCTCCACCTCCCTCTATATCTGTTGCGTGGGCATGGACACCACTTCAAATGGACTCGATACAGTGCCCATTACCGTAGTTTAAGGTTAATACACATGCATATATGGTAGGCAGTGGTGTGAATGACAATGCCAGGCAGCCCATTGCGCAGTGCCTAAATGAATCTATAGCATTGTTTTGGATGCCAATTTTATCCAACGTTTCTGGCATCCATTGTTTTTGGTGTTTTGGGTCATTTTGTGAAATGTTAGGAAAAAAAACAGAAAACCAATTTTTTAGGCCTAAATCCCGATCCCGAAAAAACGCCAATCCCGATCCCGATCCCGAAAGGTCAATCCCGATCCCGATCCCGAAATCTCAAAAAGCCAATCCCGATCCCGAAATCTCAAACAACCAATCCCGATCCCGAAAAGTCAATCCCGTTTGAACCCTAGTCTGGTGGCAGTCGGGCACCCTGTACTATGTAAAGTAAAGTGTCAAATGCCATGTAAAATGTAAAACGCGATGATAAATGTAAAATGTCATGTGAATATGTAATGTCACATTTACAAATCTGCCAAGCGTCTCGCAAGATGTGAAAAGTGCAGTAAATTTTTTTATATAGGTATTTTAATTTTAATTGACAGTTAACTTGGCATTCAACACTTTACAGGGTGTGGGACTGCCCATGTGCGATATTTAATTAGCAATTAATACCCTTTGCACAGATGGTCACCCTCTACACGGACTGGTCTGTTTGCCATATCCAAATCAAAATCTGTACAAATATTTCATCACAATTGGATACGGCATTGACCGTGAGTGAATTGTACGTACCGTATAGTATTGGATGGGTCCTGTAAGTTTTGCATTACAACATGTGCTTAAAATGGACAAAATATCATGGCTGCGTCCAGGTGCCACTCCCAGGCCCGTGTAAAAGACCCTGTAAAGTGTAAAAGAAACTGTAAAATGTCATGTCTCATGTAAAAGACCCTGGAAAATATCAAGTGTCATGTAAAAGATCCTGTCAAGTGTCAAATGTCACGTAAAAGACCCTGCAAATTGTCAAATGTATCCAAATCTTATTTTATCATATCCACATATTATGTTTTGTATCCAAATCTTATGTCAAAAAGTAACATAAGATTTGGATACAATAAAATAAGATTTGGATACACATGACACTTTACAGGGTCTTTTAAATGCCACATGACATTTTACAGGGTCTTTGACACTTTACAGGGTCTTTTACAAGGTCTGGGAGTGCCCCCAGATGCAGACATGGACATTGCAATTCTTTATGTGGCTCATGTAGATTCATGGTGCCAGCGCGCACATCATATTCATTTGTTCTCATCTGACAGGCTAAATGCCTGTTTTTCTATGGGATGTACCGGCCGTAAAGTAAACCCGGCCGTAAAGTAGAGGATACTACTTGTGGCCGGGCATCATTACGGCAGTGTTGTTAAAAGTACTGAACTAAACGTAAACGTAAAGTACTTTATTTTTAGTCACACCTGAGTACAGAAAATATAAAGTAAAAATTTTCTACTTTTACGCTGTGTAAAAGGTGAGTCAACTTAAATATCTGTAAATACTCAGGGAAAGCGTAAAAGTAAGGAATTTTTCGATTTTGTACCTAGGAAAACGTAAAAATGAGTATAGGTGAAAGCGAGAGTCGTCGCTATCCCCACCCATCGCGAATTCTATAATTTCCGCTGTTATTTTACGCTATTTTTTCAGCCGTTTATATTCGTGTGAGTGATTTTTTGCTCTTTATGCACTCAAAAAATGTTCTCAATTTCGTTTTCTGTACTCGCGTACTTTCAAAAAGTACGCGAGTAAGTGAGTACCGGTATTTTTCGGGAGGAAACGTAAACGTATTTACACAGCACTCAAGTATACGTAAATACGTTTGTACAACTATGCATTACGGCCGGATTTATTTTACGGCCGGGTTTACTTTACGGCCGAGTTCTCGCCTTTTCTATGTGTTGCATACATGAAACTGCGCGCTTGAGCACCAAATTTTTTTCATTTTACTCAGTAACATGACTACCAAACAATTCACCCCAGCGATTTATCAAACAAAAATCGGGCCAGGTGCTGTGATTATTAAAAACGGATTTGAAAAAGATTTAAAAAACATCGCTTGCCAAGTTGCCAACACTTGAATCATTCTAAATAACATTACCTAATTTATGGCTATGTGCAGTGCACATAGGCACACTGCACATTGTGCAGTGTGCACTGAATTCAGGAAAACACGGAAATTCACACTCAACTCTGTTTGCAGGAAAATCCAATTAAACCCATTCACATTTCAGCAAGAAATATGGAAGGAATGGCATACAACCACGGAACATTACAGGAAGTTCCCCAAATGTTCGCCGAGAATGAAGAATGTGTCAGGCTAAATGCTGACAAGTACAAAAGTTATCGAGACAAGTACATTTGTACAAAAGAGGGGGAAAGGATGGCCTGTAGGGTGTGTTCTGTTTGAAATCAATGTGCATAAAATTATTTTGACTAATTTAAAGTGTATTTAGCTTAAAGCTTAAGAAGCTTAAACACAATGCGTATTTATGTGTCCTGTGAACTCACGATCGTGGCATAGTTGTTAATACGCATTTACTTTTACTCGATAAATACGTATACTCGAGTACAGAGTAAATACGTTTACATTTCCTCCGAAAAAAAATTCCTGTACTCGCATTTACGTATATTTATTCAGAGTACTCGAGTACAGAAAACGTATTTCAAGTAGCATTTATGGTGATCTTTTTGAAGGCATATACAAAAATAGTGGAAAGTAGTCAAAAATGGATAATTAAACACATACATATCTAAAAGGCGCTCAGAATAGGCAAAAAGTGATAACAATCAATAGTTTTGAGCGAAAATTGGGGTGGATTTTCTAAAAAATACGAATTTGTCGCATTTACGTTTTCCAGAGGTAAAAGTACGTTTAGCCACGTTTACTCAAGAGTAAAAGTATAAAAAATTTACTTTAAGTTTTCTGTACTCAGGGGGTGAGTAAAAAATAAATACTTTACATTTATGTATACTTTGAAAAAAGTTTGGTACTTTTAACAACTCTGGATCGTGTTTCAGAAATTTACTACATAGAATTAAAATCAGAACACTAAGTTAATATCCAGCTACAAAAATAAAATATAAATTTGTCAAAAAATGTCACAAACTTTTCCCAGGGTGACAGCGGTGGACCACTGCTCCAGATTATGCACAGGCACGCAAATGGACAAAAATATGCCACTGCACTGGGTGTCACCCACATGGGGTCTTACTGCAGGAACTTTGCAACTCTGGCGTGAGTTTACCTTAGTGACGGTCACAGGGGTTCCCAGTTTTTGGACCCTTGGGGGGGGGGGCTCGGTAGATAAAAAAATTCCCACGCCCCCCCCCCCCCCCTGCTACGTCCTTGTTCGCGCCTCGCGGGGTTCATTATCAAGCCTTTTTCAAGGTGGTGAAGGAAGAAAACGGAGAAAAATCGCTGAAAGTAGGTGAAAAATAACTAAAAATTGGTATATAAGCACATATTCCTAGTTCAAAAAATAGATGAAACTAGGCAAAAAAAAAAATTCGCTAGTGATTTTGAAGGAGCAAATGTATAAAAAGTCTGAGAATTAACGATTTTGAGTGAAAATTGGGGTAAAATTTCTCAAAAATAGCTCAGTATAGGTAGATAACTGGGCAATTGGGGAGGGGGGGGGGGGTTCATGGGATAGCAGCCAAAAAGTAGCCTGCGGGGTAAATAGCTCAGCGGCGTCCGGGATAAAGATAGCTGGGTGGTTTTGGGGGGGAGTTACCACCGCCCCCCCCCATAAAAAAAGCCAAAAAACGCAGTGACGAAACAGAGGAAGAAAGAAAATATGTCAAGACAAATCAAGGCCAAATGTACACGGATGTTCGCAGATATTTAAAGTGGATTTGCAAAATCACAAACATATGCTACAGGTTTGTGGCGAGTAGGTATGGCCGAAAAAGGTTTTTTTTCAACGACAGCGTTTTTTAAATTAAAAAACCCCCCAAATTTTTTCTCAAAAACCGGGGTTTTAACCCATGGGTCAAATTTTATGGGGGGGGGCGGCGCCGCCCCCCGTTCGCCGGGCTTCCTATACGACCCAGCGGCTGTAGGCAACAAACACCGCATGGCAACTGCGCTCAGTGGCAAACTGCGTGCGCTCGTTGGGCCACAAACACCGCATGGCAACCGCGGTACACGCAGTGACGCATGCGCTCGCGCCCGACTGGCGCCATTTATGCTGCGCGGCTGCCTCACGCATTGTCACGCATTGTTCACCGTTGAGATAAACAACTCTGATAAAATTCTCAAAATATAAGAAAATCTAAAAAATCATATTCATTTATTTATAAAAATTTGTATTTAATCTGCATTTTTTAGGGGGAGATATAATAATATTTTTATGTAGATTTTAACATATTATATCTTACTTTTTACTGTGAACAACAATGAAAAATTGCACTGTTCATTCACCCCCTTCACATAATGCTGTATTTATTTGGTAAGACAAAACACGACAAATTGTCATGTCAATTAATGGCATAAATGGCGCAAGTCGGGCGCGAGCGCATGCGTCACTGCGTGTGCCGCGGTTGCCATGCGGTGATTGTGGCCCACTGAGTGCACGCAGTTGCCCACTGAGCGCAGTTGCCATGCGGTCTTTGTTGCCACGCGGTTATCCGCCCCCTATACAATCCCCCCCCCCCCCCCCGCTCAAAAATCCTGGCTACGTCCCTGAGTGAGGTTAGAGATGGAAGGTCCCTTGTTTGCGCCAATTTTGGGCCACTGGCCCTTTTCCATCACTACTGCGCCGAAATCGGAGCCATAACAAATTAGCGCAAGTAATATCTTTAAAAAAATAGCATCAGGTTGCAATGTCTCATTTCAAAATTGAGGTAAATTTATTATTTGAAATAGAAAATATCAAACATTTGATATTTTTAAGAAGAAAAGAAAACATAATATAGTTTCAATTTTTTTCGGGCTTATCTAAATTGTTTTCAGAGAGATATTTCATCAGATTCATAATATCAGATTATATTTTCGGAAAATCACACATTAACAAAAACCTGTACCGTCCAATCGCTAATTTTACACTTCACACACGAATAACACTTTTCACTACTTTTTTACAGCAACAAAAATACAAGTGTCCAGCGGAAATCCGCCCGAATGTCATCTACCAGCAAATTGGAAAAGGAAAACATTTTAAGAAAGGCTAAAAAACCGGTATTCAAAGGCAATTCAGAACAAGATGTGGATGACGAATCAGGGACTAATTCCCCCGAAAAGGGTGTTGATTATGAAGAATATAAATCAGGGGCCAAATCCGCGAGTTTCAAGTGAAGATACAAGTCATAAGGCGCATGTTTTACTAGCACTGCTTTTGATACAGGGCCAAGATTCCAATGTATATTACCGCTAGATTCACCGAATACCATTTTAATGGGTTGAGCTGCCCAGCTAAACCTCATTGGTTACGACCCGTTGCTCACGTGGTGCTCATATAACCCGGGTGCTCATGTAAACCCGGTGCTCATGTAAGCCTGGTGCTCATGTAAACCCGGAGCTCATGTAAACCCCGAGCTCATGTAAACCAGGTGCTCATGTAAACCTGGAGCTCATGTAAACCCAGAGCTCATGTAAACCCGGTGCTCAAGTAAACCCGGTGCTCATGTAGGCATGGTGCTCATGTAAACCCGGTGCTCATGTAAACCCGGTGATCGTGTAGGCCCGGTGCTCATGTACACTTGGTGCTTATGTAAATCCGGTGCTCATGTAAATCCGGTGCTCATGTAAATCCGGTACTCATGTAGCCCCGGTGCTCATGTAAACCCGGAGCTCATGTAAACCCGGAGCTCATGTAAACCCGGTGCTCAAGTAAACACGGTGCTCATGTAAAACCGGTGCTCATGTAAACCCGGTGATCGTGTAGGCCCGGTGCTCATGTAAACCCGGTGCTCATGTAAACCCGGTGCTCAAGTAAACTCGGTGCTCATGTAAAACCGGAGCTCATGTAAAACCGGTGCTCATGTAAACCCGGTGATCGTGTAGGCCCGGTGCTCATGTAAACCCGGTGCTCATGTAAATCCGGTACTCATGTAGCCCCGGTGCTCATGTAAACCCGGTAAATACTCATGTAGCCCCAGCCCTCATATAGCATATTTCATGAAATGAGTTTATAGAAAAATGCTTGAAAATCTTGACAAAATAATAATTCCCCCTTGAATAGTTCTCCTTTAAAAAATGTCTCGTGAAAAGATTATTCCCTAGGTAATAATTCAAGCAAATACGGTATATATCGACCTGTATTTTCACTTGTCCCCCAGTGGAATTGGCACCAGATACCACTCCATCAAAGGAAACAGAATGTGAAAAATCCGGCAGGGAATTCGCTCAGCAGCCATCCAAAGCAAAGGAAAACATATACCGCGCGCAGTATATAAGGCGCAAAACTGCCAAGCAATTCCTGGTGCCAGTCTCAGACCCTGTAAAATGCCCTGTAAAACGTAAATGTCATGCAAAGTGTAAAAAGTCATGTAAAATGCCCTACATGCCTGGCATTCTACATGACATTTAACACTTAGCATGACATTTTACATTTTACAGGGTATTCTACAGGGTCTGGGACTGCCCCCTGAAATGCAAAAACATTTGGAAGGAGATGAACCGCGATAGATGTATCAAAGATGGCGGGGGTTATTTGAATGCGAAAAGGCCCAGAGAAAAGGCAATGTTCAGAAGAATGCACACACAGTTGTACGTTAAGTGCCTATCATTCTGGATTAGTTATGGATAGAAGTGTGATTAAAATAAACATTTTTAGAAAAAAATACATATTTAGATTTAAATGTTAAGTTTGAACGGAATATTCAAATGCCTGGTTCACTGATATATTTACCATTTTATGAATAAAGTGCTAAGCGATATGATAATCAATTAAATAATGCGAATAGGCCATAGGGGTAAATGTTTTTATCGGCAAAACACCAAGCGTTTTTGTGCTCTTGGTGTCATAAACAGGGAAAATAAACATAGCTTTTCACAAGTTTTGGCAAAATTCATGCGTGAATGGCCCACACACGCTAGTTGACATCGACACCAAATGTCAACTGGTTCCGTTCCTAATTGAAAGATTGCATTTGAACGTCGTTCGTTCACTCGTCAGCAAACTTTCAATCGGGATCAGCACCAGTTAACGTTTGGTGTCGATGTCAACTAGCGTGTGTGGGCCCAATGTTACGGTGTCACAGCGAATGACCATACTTTGTAAACCATATAATCAGAGGTCTAGCGTATTTGCGACTCTAGACAGACAACCGATGAAACAATTATTTGAGAAATGCAGCAAGGCACACCAAGCATCATGATTTCGTGCGATTTCAGTGCTTGGGTATCGATACCCATTGAGTATTTCCCAAATTGACAAAAAGCCTCCAGCGCTGGGCGCAAATTTATCGAGAAATTCATTATCACCTTGCCAAAAAGACTCGCAATTATGCGAAAAACGCCAATAAAAAAGTCACTCCGAAACTCAACCGGGAAAGTAACGGGTCAAGCCTATTACGCATGTAAACCCATTATAGACACATAATATCCGCAGGGGTAAGAAAGGGGGGCGGGTAACCCCACCCTAAACCGCCCAGCGATCTAACTATCACTGGGGCAATTTTTTTGGCTACTTTCCCCTGAACCCCCCCCCCCAATTGCCTAGCTATCTAGTTATCTGGAGCGCTTTTGAGCAATTTTACCCTAATTTGCACCCAAAATCGCAAATTCTTATAGATTTTCACCTTCCAAATGAGGGTGCACTGTTTCGCACATACGCATGTTTCGCACAAACGCCTGTTTCGCACACGCATGAAACCTGTGTCGCACAAACGCCCGTTTCGCACAAAAATGATACCTGTGCGAAACAGGCCTATGTGCGGAACAGGCGTATGTGCGAAAGAGGCCTATGTGCCCGTCACTGGTGCGTGTCCGGGCACCCCAACTTTACCCTCCCCTTCCCCGCTGCACAATGAGTTCCAGGCGGCGCCGCGCCGGCTGTCTGAGTTTTCATTTTGCAAGGAATTTTCCATGAATTTTACACTTTGCATGACATTTGGCATTTTACATGGTCAAAGGTTATGGAAAATGCCCTGCAAAAAGGAAACTCGGTTGCCATTTTGCAGGGCATTTTCCATGCCTTTTCGCACTTTGCATGACATTTTACAGGGTCAAAAGTGTTAGAAAATGCCCTGCAAAATGGGAACTCAATTCTGCGAACAATGCGGAACTAGCGTTGGGAAACTGGAACCGAAGTTCGGTACCCGAAAAAGTTTTGGGTTTCGTTGAGTTTACCAACGCTAGTGCATCCAGAACATGGAACGTGCACTAGCGTTGGTAAACTAAACTAACCCGAAACTGTTTCGGGTACCTTAGTTCGGTTCCGGTTTCGCAACCCTAGTGTCGCATTGTTTGCAGGACAGTGGGGTAAAGTTGGGTTTGGGGCGCCCGGTCACACGCTGGACACACACGCACAGACGCCCGTTTCGCACAGACACCTGTGTCGCACATACGGCTGTTGCGCACATGTTTACGCCTGTTTCGCACATAGGCCCGTTTCGCACAGGCATCATTTTTGTGCGACACGGGCGTTTGTGCGACATGGGTTTCATGCGTGTGCGAAACGGGCGTTTGTGCGAAACAGGCTTATGTGCGAAATAGGCCTGGCCCCTTCCAAATCACTAGGTCATTGTTTATTTGTGTTTTATTGCCTATTCTCAGCATGCCGGGTATAATTTAATAGTGTTTAATAGTTTAATTTTAGTGTTCCGTGTCTACATGCGGGATGGGTTTACATGCGGAATAGTGCAGGCCCGATTGAAACGCTGTAAAAAATCACACTTATTTAAATCACTCAATTTGAAGTGAAGCCAAAGTTTCAACTCAATCTTGCCTAGCCTTCAGTGTACGTGCCACAACCTGCAAATACAGGGTATTTATAGCAACGTTTCTGTTGTTGTTTTTAGGAGGGAACCGTTCTGTTTATTGTTTTTCTCATGTCGCTATTTATGTGCGATTTTGTTAGCGATGCCATTCTACTTTTTCTACAGATTATCAAATGACTTTTCAAATATGAAAGAAAAAGCTAAAATATATGCTGGCATGGTGCCAATGCTTGCCAGTAAAACAATGCTTTCCACATCACAATCAATCCTTAACGTTTTACATTTAATTTTTCTCACTTCTCCTTTTGAGGAATTGCCCCCCTGACCCCCCCCCCCCCCACTGGGAACCCAAAACCCACCTTGTCTTTGGTAATAACATACACGACGGCGCCCCAGCCACTGTTCGCACAGCGCTCGAGTCCAGCCAGGAGCGCCTGACCGCACGCTTGCCACACTTCGTCCGCGTGCTGAGGTTGGGTGTGGATTTTGGGTTAATGGATTGATTTGATTTGGATTTATCAATGGGGTGTCTTTTTGAGCTGTGTTTCGCGCCATTGGGCCCACACACATTAGTTAACATTCGGCCAATTCGGGCTATCTGAATGCCAACTATATAACAAAATTTTTTTATTAAACATCACACTTAACAGAAACAATAGAAATAAAAAATCTAGGATCAGCTATGCTCTATCACATAGCTAACTAAACTGTAGTTATAAACAAATTTTGATGTTAGGCAAATATAGATGGGAATTAAACTGGCATCTTTTGGAATTGATTCAAATAAATAAATTATTTCTTTTCAAAACTATTTCTCAACAATTAAGAAAAATATATTGTCTCACCATATTAGGCCTCCAATACGCTTCAGCGGCGCCCAGCATTTGCTCAGCTGCAGTTCCAGTCACAACGAAATCTTCAGGCGTTGTTACGCAGCCGATTAGATCCATACTGGGAAAAAGTGAGCTATCTTTTACGAAATTAAATATGGCTGTTAAGTATTAGTAAAGTTTGTGTATTTCAATATTATGCAAAACCTATCATGTAAAATTAGGGTTGGCCGATGTTTTTTAATCGGTTTTTATTTAAAAAAACGTTTTTTTTATTTAAAAAACATGACATCCGGAATGTTGTTTTTTTAAAAAAAACATCGACCGAAATTTTTAGTACTAAGCACTAGGTATTTTGCAAAATTTTTGCGCACAAGCGCGCAATTTCACACACAAATTGACATTGGTGGTTGTTTTCATTAGTTTTGTGGCATTTTTAGTATCAAAGTATCTATTTATATATGCTACCATGGGTTAATAAGCTGTCATATGTCCGTGTAGTATACTCCGGTTACTTTACACCCTGCACGCGTTGTTCCCGCTGGAAGTGTGCCAACGATGGTTAACGCGTCCGAGTTTCATAAAAAGATGACAAATTGATTGTTGTTATAATGTTATTCATCAACATATTCACATCTAGGGATGGCCAGCGCTTTTTTTCAAGCGCTTTTTTTTAAAAAAACGCCGCTTTTTTTTAAAAAAAAGCGCAAGGGTCCCAGCGCTTTTTTTAAAAAAAAAGCGCTGGCAAAAAATTTTGTTCTTGTGCACTAGGTATTTTGTTATTTTTTCGCGCGCGAGCGCGCAATTTCACATGCAAATTGCCATTGGTGGTTGTTTTCATTGGTTTTGTGGCATTATTAGTGCCATTGCTTCTATTCCTCCATGGTATCATGTAATAATAAGTTGTGATATGTCAGTCTAGTATATAATATCCAGCCAATGTGCTCCCACTTATGTCTACAGAGTGTAACATCACTGTCATGCATTAGCCTTCTCTTACAACGTTATTTAAGCACTATTCCATGCCTATCTTCACTAGAAGTCATGAAACATACACAAACAGCGATATACATAACGAGTCAACATAAAATTGGATTTTTGTGGCAGAAATTAGGACTTATCATGCTAACTCATGATTTCACAGCCATTCTATGGCTATATATCATCACAAGTACTACCACTTGTCTGATATACCTGTATATATTGACTCAGAACCCTATTTGGAAACTTGACATTTTTTGAAAAAAAGCGAAAAAAGCGCGTTTTTTTAAAAAAAAGCGCTTTTTTTTAAAAAAAAGCGGGGTCGTTAAAAAAAAGCGCTTTTTTTCCATCCCTATTCACATCGATGAATTTTTTTCATATTTTAACGGAAATCGCATGATTTAATAATCATTGGCACGCTTCCAACACGAGACATAAATCAGTGCGAGGGCAGAGTATCACGTACGCCGAGTATATATAATATTGAGGTAATGTGCTTCCATGTACCTCCACAGTGTGTAACTTCACTCCCAAAGTAACAACCTCCTTTTAAAACCTTGTTTCATCACTATTCCGTGCCAAACTTTACCTGAAGTCACGAACATTCGACTATAAGGCAATATACGAATGTATCGACAAAAAAATGGATATTTTTGACACAAATCACCACTTATAATGCTATCCCATGGCTCAACAGCCATTATATGGTCATATGACATCACAGAGTATTGCCACTGTCTGATATACCTATATATGTTGACACAAGGTCATATCTGGGAGCTTTAAAAAAAAAACGTTTTTTATTTAAAAAACGTTTTTTATTTAAAAAAACGTTTTTTTATAAAAAAACATCGAGTTAAAAAAAACGTTTTTTTCTTCAACGCTATGTAAAATACTGAAGGTCACAACGGGTCCTTTATTTGAATATTTCGCCTATGCACAGAATCAAAATAATAAAACAGCTCTCCGTGTACTTAAGAAACAGTTGAATCAAAAATTCTATGATACTAACGAGTAAATTTCCGGCTTGTACGTGTCCGGATTCAAACCCGCAATGATTGGTTCGATGAAATACGGTCCGAATCTGAAATGAATGTGCATGAATTATTTTTTTAAATAATGTTGTTCGCCTTTATCAAGTTGTTGAGAAGTGCTTAAATATTAAAAAAAAAGTGATTCTCTTACACGCTT
Organism: Sphaerolaimus hirsutus; assembly: GCA_964036195.1. Lineage (NCBI taxonomy): Eukaryota > Metazoa > Nematoda > Chromadorea > Monhysterida > Sphaerolaimidae > Sphaerolaimus > Sphaerolaimus hirsutus. The sequence continues at coordinate 18,063,461 of OZ038453.1, read as the reverse complement.
CTAAAATGCGGGTTTTTAAAAAATGCGCAATAATAGGTTTTCAAAAAAATGGCGGAAGTAATTTTTTTTAGTTTCACATGGTCTTTCTGCGATGACAAAAATTTCGAGTTTTCAATCAGCTTTATGTGATGAGAGAAACTTCGAAAATCGCCCAGCTATCTATCCATTCGGGAGGCTGCTCAGCTATCTATCCCGGAGGCAAACTTTTTGGCTACTATCCTCTGAACCCCCTCCCCCAAGGCGACAAATTTACAAAAAAAAGTTCAACAAAATATTCTCGGCCGAACACATAATTGTCAACACAAAATCAAAAACTCCCAAAATGACCTTCGCTCGTACAACAAATTGGACATGACATTTCGCATTATAAACGGGGTCATTTCGCGGCCGCTGCGCAATTCCCACAAACGCTGACGGAAACGGAGCTTTTCCAATCTGAAACACAGTAATATTTATGGTGAACCAATTTAACACAAGGATTCAATGGACCCCGATTTACAAAACTTACAACTTACAAACATGGACACAAACTTACAAAGTGCTACAACTTACAACATGCTATCAAAAACACTTTTCCCAAAAAGATAAAGCAAGATGTCAAATGACCTACACAAGGACGTAGCCAGGGGGGGGGCGGGGGGGGGCGGCCGCCCCCCCTTCCCGGGCCGGACCAAAAAATGTGCCAGAAATGGCACTTTCAGACGACGATTTTGTCGACAGTTTGAAAAAAATTTTGCGCGCAAGCGCGCATTCTCCCTTCACAACATATCTTTTTGGCTGACCAGTCTCCGCGGCCTAAAAGCCAGTGAAAATGGACTCAATTTCTGTCTATGTCGATGTATATGCCTGTAAAATACAGACGTATACAGCTGTTTTGGCGCCAATGCCAACGCCAGTGGCGCCATGGCGTGGCGCCTACGAATGGCGCCAGCGCCATGGCGCCATTCCCCTACAACAGGGGTAAAATTTTAGGGGGGGGGGGCGCCGCCCCCCCCCGTTCGCCGGGCTCCGTATACAATCCGCCCCCCCGCTCAAAAATCCTGGCTACGTCCCTGGACCTACATTATTTTTCACGTCTGACTGTCTACCAGCCACAGGCCCCAGGGTGCTGCTAATTCTGCCAAAGGGTTACAAAATAAATCAGGTGAAATGACAAGTGAAACTCAAATGACAATACTTTGCACTTAAAAATTCAAACTTGACTTTCACATAATAACTTGGTTCATAGCTTGCCAATTTCCATCTGTCCAGATGTGGAATTCGCCTATGTTACAGCTATTTTGCCTGGTTTGCTATTTTACAGGTCTTCTGACACATTGCATGACATTTAGCATGTGACAGGACATTTTTACAGGGCCTCGGTCCCCCCAGAATGCTAAACCCTTCAAAAAGATATCATTTAAACAAACACGGTAGTAGCGTCAGACTGAAATCCGCACATTGCAGTGTACATACGATCGCCCAGCTTGTAGATTTTGCTCACATTTGTCCCTATGGTGGTCATTTGTTCGCCCAGCCTGCAAAAATTGTGAATTGGCACTTTTGGCACAGTGCCAAAATCGGAAATTGTTGATTTTGGGCGACAAATTGAACCTGAGATCGGATGCTATGGCCACACAGTCAGTCCCAGTCATCGCAATGGCGGTGCCCCCACTGTATTCCATTATGTTAGACATTGTGGCGGTTCTTTTGCTTCTCGAACTAAGGCAGCGCAGAAAATCAATTTTCTTTAATAAAAATGATTACGAGGATCGGATCGGTAGAGACCGTGTGGGAACTTGGCGGCCGACCAAATTACTTTTTTGGATACATTCGTATGAATAACGCCGTTGACGATGGTGCACCGGCGCGGCTTGCTAGTGCATGCGCCGCCGTTAGCGACCTTTTCCAAATCGCATTTAGTGACCATTTCCGCTGACGCGGACGGAAATCCTGTGTTCTTACGCTCGTACGTAACCGTATCCAATTGCAAGTTTGGACATACGCCAACTTTTGCCAAATCCGTACTCATCATGTATTTCGAAATTTCGATATACAAAGGGCGTGGGGAGATGCTCGTTGATATAGTGACCCAAATTATGAGTATGAAAAAAGTTTCGCATTAAAAACATATACTCAAAATAATATTGTGAAAGCTTCAAGCAATCTCGAAACAAAACAAAACAATCGTCAATATAGATGAAGTATCCAAATGTTACCTCAAATTAGTTTATTCTAAAACTTGTGCAAATCAATTTGACCCGCGGTAAATTCAACAAAAAGACAACCTACGAGCGTAACTATGACATCCGGTCCGTAAGAAAAATTGAATAAATTACAGTTTTATTGTACTTAGGATAATAATATTGCTCAAATTACACAAAACATTTTCTTGTTGAAAGCAGAAATTAAAGTATTTTTGTTGACCTTCATCAAAAAAGAAAAAAGTCCAATACAGTGATACTAAAAAGTGAAAAAGCACCAGTCGTGAGCGTCAGCGAGGCAAAAGTCGTATAAAGAGGCGTATGAAAGTGTCAACGATGCAAAAAGTCTACAAACATTCGTCTATTCCGGGGAGTCAGTCCACTTCACAGGTGATTTGCGAGGTGCAAAATTTGCCATTTTAATTTTCCTGCCAAATATTTTCTTTTTTTTCCAGTGCCAGTCGGATGTGGCGCAACAGGCGGGCGGTGGCAAAATTCCGTCAGATAGGTTCGTGTTTATTTCTTTATGTTGGTGCGTAAAATTGTATTCCGGGGTCGCACAATTGGGGTTGTGTATTTCGTTGGGACCTTTGCCAACTGAATAGTTGAAAACGTCATATGATGTTGCTCCGTTAATTTGGATACTCCGTGGACCGCATATTACGCATTTTTTGGAAGGAAACGCTCCATCACGAGTCATGACGTCATTGTACAGTGTATCCCCTCGACTGAGACTAAGACATAAGTAATTTTGGACGCATACGTTGCGGTATACTTAAGAGAGGTTTTTCAATTAGTTTTTTCAAGTGACAAATATCACACTGTACCGTAAACAAATTTATCCAGAACTAGTTTTTCTCTAGAAATACTTCTCTGAACACATGTAATTAATTTCCACGCACAGCAATTCAAATGGAAACTTCGAAATCGTAACATTGGGAAACGATAGCAGACCCAGTTTCATTATCAGCAGTGACGAAAGTGGTGGCCGCGATGAAATTGAACTCGGGAACGAGTGTGATGATAACCTTGAATTGAATTCGAGTAGTTTCTTACGGCAGGACAGTTTGATTATCAAGGTTGGATGGTTTTGGCACTGTTTTTTTGTTCAATGGGATTTTCAATATGAAAAACGGTTTGCAGGATACAAAGCTTCTGCAAGTTTGTTCTATGTGTTCATTAGCGTGTACAATGCAGACTTTATGTCTATCTGTTGTATGGGTATATTTCTTTATCTAATGCTTTTCTATCTATCTTCAATTTTCAATTGATATTCTGACATTTTCGTCTGTATAACTAACACATATTGTTAAAATCACACACTTTCTGAACTTACACCGTGTCACTTTCTCACTAAACGAACATTTCAGCTTCAAAAATTACTGAAAACAAACACCTTTCATATTCTTTATCTATTGATAATCAAATTCTCGCTTTTCACCCTTTCACATTTCCCCTAATCCCCACAGCACCTTGAAAACCCCCCTCACAACTTTCAGATCAGACCCGGACAAACGTTCAGCGAGCACGCGGACATTCGCGTGGATCATAGTAATAGCAGGGACCCCAGATTTGGCACTTTGGCTGAATTGAGGCATCATGTCAGGTCTGGCGCTGGGCAGCAGGTTGGTCACTTTGTGGGGGTTATGGACCCCCAACCCCCCTAGTAGACCCTTCATTGTGGTTGGGTTCAATTCGGGGGTATTTTGAATTTGAGGCCCCAAGGGGTTGATAGATAGCAAATCGCTCCTCTGGAGGAATAGATAGCCGCAGAAAAAGTGGGGGATTTCGAAGGTGAAAATCTAAAATTTCTCAAAAATTGCTCCACATAGCTGGGGGGGGGGGTTCAGCGGATAGTAGCCAGAAGTTCGCCTCCGGGATAGATAGATAGCTGGACGGTTTGGGGCTGGGGGTTACCCCAAATGTGTTCGAATTGCATAATCAAAACATCGCCACGTTTCAAAAAATCTGAAATTTTACAGGTGAAAAAGTTTCTCCGTTCCAATCATTGGCCCAGTACGCACAGAATTCGTGCACATTTATGGAAGGAGTTATGTATAGATGGACAGGCGGATGGCAGACTTATTGTGTATAGAGAGACGATTGAGAGAATGCAGAGTAGCGGATGTATGTTTCTTTTTTATGTTTAAGTCTCTTTTCTTCTGGGGTGTGAAAAAAATTTTGCAACGGAAAGAGAACAATTTTTGCACTTGCCGAACATGAAAGAATGGATTTCCTGAAAGCGGAAAACAGAAAGCAAAATTGGCACAGAAACAGAAAAAAAGTTGCAAATTTTTTGCTGGAAATGAAAAAAATGCAGAAAGTTTGCTGGTAATGGAAAAAAATAAACATCGCATAATTGAAAAACCTGCATGCATGTTTACCAGTTTGGCTAAAACAGAAAACAAAGTTGAGCAAGAAAATCGAAAGGGGTGAAAAAAGACAGAACAGTTCATACCATATTTGGGAGCTTTTACCACACGTTTTGTTTAAACGGGATCGCTTATGTCTTTTTCTTTCACCCCTTGAACAATTACCCATTCCACATTTAAAATATATTTTTTTCGTCAGTTCACTGCCGCCCGAACGCTTTGCAAGTGGCCGACATGGTGATTTCGCATCACCGGCTCAAATCTACCGGCGAACAGAATTTAATGAGATTGCTCGCAATTGTGGAACATATTCGGCCCGATTTTACTTATGTACCCGTGAGTTTTTTTTGGTGCTTTTGTGGATACGAATATAATGGCTATGGGAGGCAGTGGTGATTTCAGCCAAATATTCTATTTTTATTTCGACTTGTAGCATAAATTACTTTTTTCAAATGTGACTTCAGTGAAATTGGATATGGACTAGTGCTTAAAGGGTCTGTTTTTTATAACGTACTTTTTTGAATTAAAATCGTTTTTTTTTTCCAAATAATGCCCTGCCTGACATTTCTAAATTTACCGATTTCACACTCGAAACACACTGCACTTTGCGGCAATTTGAGTCACTACTGAAATTGCGGCAGCCATTAAATTAAAACAAAAACCGCTTGATCGCGGCTTCTGAACAAATGGTTGAAAAAGACCCGTGTCAATTTTTTTTGTCAATCGTCACTTTTCAATTGACACTTGTCAATTTGCAGATTCTCTACTCGCTGGCCGCACTTTTGCTGCATTACATGTGCGAAGAAGATGCCTATTGCTGTCTGGTGCAAATGTTGGAAAGGAAAGCGTGCATTTTACTGTTGCAAACTGATATCGCTGTGGCTGCTAGCAGAAAGACGCTTTTTATGCTCACCAAAAAGTATAAGGTGGGTGTTTTTTTCGCGTGCACAATTTATGGAAAATACTTCCTAATCGGTATAATTTACGTGCCGGGGGTCGGGCCGGGGGTCTGGTAGATTTGGAACTCTGCAGGGGTACAGGTGCAAATATAGTCATTCCCCCAGAGAGATGAACCCCCAAGCCCCCCCCCCCCCCGAGGGCCCCCAACACTGAACCCCTCACAAGGCGCATGGATGAGTGAGGTTAATCCCTGCTCTACTAGACTCTTGTATTCGTGATATTCCGATACGTTTTTTTGAGACTTGATTCGAATTAATCTGATTCCGTAAAAAATTTTGACTTTTTAACAAAATGATCTTTTGATTCTTAACATTAATTATACCAGGGGTAGGAATGGAGGGTCCGGTTATATCTATCTAAACCCCTGATTTTCAAAAACTGGAATACCACTACTGCATTAAACGATCAAACCATGAAAATTATTCAAACGCAGAACCACGTGCACGCGTACATTCGAAAATTATTGCGGACATCCGATGAGGATGAGGTGCAGAAAGTTTTCGACCAGTGGAAATGGTGGATTTTTGGCGACCTGCCATTTGAACATTTGGTCAGTTTGTGATCAGCATCAAGTTTTTAAAATCTGATTTTTAAAATCTACGACTTATTTAGGTGTTTGCTTAGGTTGATTCAGAAAAATGGATATAATGCGCTGAAATGAGTGCACTTTGAGGTGTGAAATCACTGCCTTTTTCTCATTAAGTTCGGCACCATATATAAGTGTTACTGTATACGACGAAATAGCGCCACGGCGCTTGGCGCTAGCGCCAATGCCATAAGGTTCATATCGCTTTTGTGGCTTGGCGTTATTTTACCATGACGCCCTGGTCAAACCGTAAAAGGCGCCGTGGTACTTTTAACATCAATAATCTGGATCAACATGTTCATCAATAACGGGATGGCGTAATGGTGCTGGCTCCATTTGATGGCGCCAGTGCCGTGGCGTATTCCTATCACTACTCGCTACCCATTTATAGTTAGGAAACGCGAAAAAAAAGTTATGTAGAAAAACGCAGTATAAAAGTGCCAATTTTTTTCATCTTTAACGTCTGACCCGGGGATGGGAGGCACTCCCCCCCGCCCCTAGCTACACAACTGCATTGAGCTATACTCTAATGTCTTCTATTCCTTTGTCCAAACTGTAAAACCCGCCCAGGTACGCATTGTGGACTGCTTCATGTTCGAGGGTCAAAAAGTCCTTTTTCGAGTCGCATTGACGCTGTTACATTTTTGGTATCGACGTCAAAAAGTGCACAAAAGTGGGCGGAGCCAAATGGGAACGCTGAGCGCTAAGGAACTCTCGATGGATATTCGGCATTTTGTGCAAAATATAAATGTTTCGCCTGAGAAATTGTTGAAGGTAATTTCACTTTTTTGTGTTATCAAGGTTTGGATAGCATAGATTGTGTTTGGGACCATGTCCATGTAGAATGTTTCTGTTTTGCTATCAAACTATCTGGTTTTTTAAAGCTCTCTTAAGAGACGGACTAGCTAAGATCTTAGCTCAAAAATTCACCATCCATACACTGCTTGATTTGAAAAATCTATTCTACTTTAAATAAACCTTTTTGAAAAACTTGAAATCACATTTTTCAAAATTAACCCAAAAGTTGGTATAAAAATATAGAGCAAGAATAAATATATTCCCCCCAACACAGACCGCCTTTTCCATCCGCAATCTCAAAATGTCAACTATCCACAAAATGCAACAATGGAATGAATTCAAAAGGCGGCAAATGAATTCTATTTTGCACACGAGCGCCAGTGCGATAAACATGCGTAAAATGACTAGTCCCGGGGGTGCGTGCGTTGCTACGGGGGCCCAGGCTGTTTTGGCTGGGTGCCAAGGTGTGGTTATGCATAATATGGTTGGTTTGGGGTTGGGGGATTGGTCAAATTTTTAGTTTTTTGGCCAGTTACAGATTTATTCTGCAATGAAAACAACAAACACGATATATAAAATTTTGGATAACACTATATATATAAAACAACAAACACGATTTATAATGTTCTTTTCTTGGCACGTTACAATCAAAAACTTGCAGTTTTATCAACAGATTAGTGATGGAAAAGCGCCAGAAAAAAGGGCGCCAGGCGCCAATGGCGCCATGGCGCCATTCGGAAACTGGGCGCCAAGCGCCAAGGGCGCCACAGAAAAAGGGCGCCAAGGGCGCCATGGCGCCATTCGGAAAGTGGGCGCCAGGCGCCAAGGGCGCCACGGAAAGAGGGCGCCAAGCGCCAAGGGCGCCATGGCGCCAATTGAAAAGAAGGGCGCCAGGCGCCAATGGCGCCAGAATAACAAAGCGAGTAGAATACCCTGCGTGTGCTAAAAATGCTTCTCCAGCACTGTAGTGCACACATTCACTTCTTTATTCATGTTCTCCAGGATGTAATCAGCAAAAATGCGATTAGCAACAAACTTTTGTGCAAAAACCGTACTCACACGCGATATTCAATTCAAACACTTTGAAAATTCTCATTCGACAAAACAATGAATGCACATCAAATAGATAATCCAATATGTTTTCTTGAAGCGGACGACAACGGAATTCCGATAATTTCAATCCGTTGATTTACGAGTTTGCAAGTTCACCGGTCTATCACGCTCAGCTTCTGATCCGTTACACGCATCTGATAAAAATTGGATGAAACATATACATCCACTCACACCACTTTGTCTATTTTCCAGTGAATTTTGATCATTCACAGACCCGTTTTTTTCTTTTTTATTCATTCACTCAGCACTCACCTTGAAACCATGCTGGCGCCATTTTGGCGCCCTTTTAGGGCAGGGCGCCAGGCGCCAAGAGCGCCGCGGAGAAAGGGCGCCAAGGGCGCCATGGCGCCTTTCAGAAAGTGGGCGCCAGGCGCCAAGGGCGCCACAGAAAAAGGGCGCCAAGCGCCAATGGCGCCATGGCGCGGCGCCCTTTGGCGCCCTCAAATGGCGCCAGCGCCATGGCGCCATTCCATCACTACAACAGATCCATTTAAAATCATCAAAATCATTTTTCAGGCGCTGGCTCTAATTTCTTGGCTCCCATCCAGAATGCTTCTGTACACTCCACGTGTGATTTTCAATTCGACGGAACATGGTACAAGTTTCCACTCGTTTTGGTACAGGGTGGACCAAAGTGAAATGGCGCAAAGTTTGATTGTCATTCAAACTGATGATGATTGGGTGAGATAATGATTTTTTTTGTGATATTGTTTCAAGGATGAAAATGTGGATACATGTCATACATACAAACAAATGTCATACAAATTTGTCAATTGTCATGTGTCAAAAGTCCGGTATCTATTTTTTCTAGTGATATTTTACATGACATTTTACACTTGACTTTACAAGGTGCGGGACCGCCCCAAGCAGATGTGAAATATACAGAGCGGCGTTATTTTCTAAGCAAAGACTCCCTTATAAAAAACAGTTAAATTTTCGCGCAGATTTTCGGTGCCTACGTGTCGAGCGCCTGGTCGGAACGAATGTTACCCGACCGGTCAAAATCCACCTATTTTGGTACGGGTGAGACATTCCTGTTTCAACTCGGCGCCGGAAAATCTACTGATCTTGTTCGGGACAATACAAATTTACCCAGGCGTTTTTGCTGGGTGGGAGTGGGTGGGGAAAAGTTGAAACATAGCCAGGAATTGTTCCAGGCTGCGGGACATAATTGGCTTAAAGTGGGCGGAGGGTGAGTGATTTTTGCGTTTTTTTGGGGCAGTAAATTTTATTGGTTGAATTGTATTTTTCGGTTGAGTATAAATTATTGACCGGTTTTAGTCTTATTGTTGATCAAACGTAACGTTGCTTGGGGTTAATCAGAGGTTTTTCCATAGCGCTTGTTCTCACTGTTTGCGTGACAAAATTTTAAAAAGTTTACTTATTTTTCCCATATTAAGTGATTGTAATATACTCTGCTCTCGCACTGATTTATGTCTCGTGTTGGAAGCGTGCCTATGATAATTAAATCATGCGATTTCCGTGAAAATATGAAAAAAATTCATCGATGTGAATGTGTCAATGTATAACATTATAACATCAAATCAATTTTGTCATCTTTTTATGAAACTCGGACGCGTTAACCATCGTTGGCACACTTCCAGCGGGAACCACGCGTGCAGGGTGTAAAGTAACCGGAGTATAGACAATAAATTATGGCAATTTGCTACCAGTAGTTATACACATTTTGTTCATAACTATCAAAGGGGGGGGTATTTTCTGCTCAGTCGATTGACCAGGGGTAACTAATCGTGGATTCACGTTAATTACATTTCGGTTTTCCGCGAGGTATCTTGATTCTTACAGCCCAATTCATTTGACCGTCACAAGATCCCTTCTCTATTTCTTAGCGGCGGCGACGGTCTTTCGCTGTGTGACACTTTGTCACGGGGCAGCTCGTCACATTGTGACACCTTTGACAACGAACCCTTGGCCGACGGCAGGGATTTCAATATACGTCAATTGTTTGTGTTCGAGTTTGTGCTCGAGTGATTTTGGTGTTTGAAGTGATAAGTGGCCAAAAATGTACCTGAATACAGTTGGGAAAATAGTGTGAGAATTGACTTGTCGTTAAACAAACGAACAAACAACACATTAAATTTTTTTTTAATTGTAATTGGGGGGGACATCTTTAACTATTACCATTGTATTTAGGGTTCAAACGGTATTGACTTTTCGGGATCGGAATTGTGTTTTCTGTATCAGGATCGGTCTGCAAAATCCTAGAATTTTTCATGATTCGGGATTGGGATTTCGTTTGAACCCTCTCTAGTTGTATTTGCACATGTTTTTTTCTTTCTCATTGTACAGTGTTTGTTCTACATTTACATTCCGATACACTTCACTTCTGATATTTCAGTGTATTACCTTATTCTGCCACAAGGACATTTGTATCCTGTCACTTAACTATAGACTTATGCACTTTTTCAAGTTGAGATAATTCACTTTTGTCATTTTGGGCTGCTATGTAGTCTTGCTTATTTCATGGTGTTTTTTCCAAAGTTATAGGTGGCAAATTTAGCATTGTGTACTTTGCTTTATACAGCTTTTAGTTTTTCTTTACTTTTTTAAAGTCATTTTAATGGGAATTTTGTGCCAAATCTCTTTTTTACAGTTATAGTTCACACATTCAATTCAGGTTATTTGAAAAGTTCAGCATAATATGATTTCATCAGCATAATAAATGTCTTATTTGTGCCTAATTAGGAATTGTAATGTTTATACTTCAGTGTAAATCTGTACTTCAAAATGAATGTCTGAAACTGATGATGTCTTATTCTTCAAATATTTTTTGAAATCGATTGCTATGAACATCGATTTGAGTACCTTCAAATAATGAATACGATTATCGATAAAATTAACTTCTCGACACTAAACTTTGACTATTTTTGCAGAATCAGTAAAAGGTGTAGAGATAAATAGAAAAATGGATTCAATAAAGGGCGCTTTTTGGGCCACAATACTGTACCTTTTTCCTGACAACTGTTATGATGTACTGTTTGTCAGGTTTGAACTTTTCAATGGTGAGTTTTATTACGTTCATTTCTGTCTGGGTGTGTGCAATATTTCCGCGTGAACCAGTTGACAACAACACCAAAATGTCAACTGGCTTCGATACGGATTCACATTTTGCTCTCTGGTCGATAACGACGTTCAGACGGAAAAGTGTGTATCGTGTTGCAAATTGTTGTAGTTGATCAACTACCTACTACAAAATTAAGGTGTACTGTTGGAAAAAATATTGTGCCCACGGATTAATTTTCAATCGAAATTTCGAAAACTAAGTCCGCTCTGAACGCATTTCAGTTTTCTGCGTTTTTGATTTAAATATGCACATGTACACAAAAATGCGTCGTGTTACTTGTCAGAAAGCCTTGAATTGGGATCGGGACCAGTTGACATTTGGTGCCAGTGTCAACTAGTGTGTCTGTATTACCTCGAGATACCCCCAAGAGGTTTTTTTCGCCAGCAAATTTTCAGGGGGAGGGGGTTATTCGAGGGGGGTCTATTATTTCGCCAGGAATTTTGTGAACTTCCACATACCCAGACGTAAAAAATGAAACAATTACATAGATGTATAGGTATGTGTTTATAGACGTATATGACTGTATATACGCATAAACCCTGCCCTAACATCGCTCAGTCATTGATTTAAATGGTGTTCTGTGTAAAGTCATTACAGATCACGTACCGTGGTATTTGTCGTGTACATTCTCTACACTCAATTTGAGTGGGGGTAATTCGAGGGAGGTTTATTATTCCTCAGCAAAATTTTAGGGGGTATTTCGAAAAGGGGCGTTAATTCGAGGTAATATGGTATTCACGACCAGGGTTGGTTTTATAAAAATTCATTTTAGTAAAATTGTATAAAAATTTTATTTTATTTTTATTTTATTCTTGTTTCATTTTATTTTATTTTATTCCCAAAAGTCATTAATAAAATAAAATGACACATTTTACAAAAAATTTACAAAAATTGTACAAAATTTTTACAAAAAATCATAAACATGCATGCAAGGCCAGAAAAATGTTATAATTAAGACCTATACATGAAAAACCTGTGACAAATTTTTCCCTTTCTTTTCAAAAGTTGCATGCAGTATGTATTGTTAGCTAGCTGCAAGTGTAAAGTTACAATTATTGATAAGAATGGTTTGCATTTTCAGTAGAAGGACTACTGGAGTGTGCTTGGCACATTTGTAAAATGTCATGCAAAGTGTCAATTGTCATGACAAATGTAAAGTAAAGTATCAATTGTCATGCAAAATGTCAAGTGTCATGTAAAATTTCAAGCACAGTGGCAATTGTCATGACAAATGTCATGCAAAGTGTAAATTGTGTATCGAAATCTTGTGTTTTTGTATCCATAGTATGTTTTATATCCAAATCTTATGTTTTTGTATCCAAATGTTCACATAAGATTTGGAGTCAACAACAACATAATTTGGATACAAAACATAAGATTTCAAAATAAAACATGAGATTTGACCACAATTTGCTTGACAATTGATACTTTAATTTTTACATGTCATGACAATTTACACTTTACTTTACATTTGTCATGACAATTGACACTTTGCATGACATTTTACATGACGTTTGACACTTTACAATGCTTGGGACTGCCCCCAGATCCATGAATAAACAGGTAGAGACTCAAGCAATGAGACAAAATTTTACAAAAAATATGAATTTTTATACAATTTTACAAAAATACGAATTTTTATACAATTTTACAAAAATTTTACAAAAATTCGAATTTTTATACAATTTTTATTTTTATTCTTAAATTTTCCATTTTATTTTATTTTATTTTATTCTTGAATATTCCATTTTATTTTTATTTTATTTTTTATTTTTTTCTGAGATTTTGCCAACCCTGTTCACGACCAATTAGAGTTCAAACGGGACCAGTTTTTCGGACCGGGACCGGGACCAGAAATTTTATAATGTCGGGACCGGGACCGGGACTGGGTGGTCCGGACCGGGACCGGGACTGGCTTTTTTCAATTGTCGGGACTGGGACTGGGACTGGGATTTGCCGAACCATGTACCGGGACCGGGGTCTTGTTTGAATCCTATTGGTACGTAATATCCAGCCAATGTTGTTCCACACACCTCCATTGTGTGAAGGAACACTCTCAATGTATTAGCTATTTACAAGTTACACAAGACACTTGTAATAACACCTAAAATAGATTTTTTTGGCAAAAATCACCACTTATAATACTACAACATGGCTCCCAAGCCATTGTATTGCCATATATGACATCATAAGATACTGCTATTTGCCAGACATATTTACATGTACATGTTGACCACATGTAACTATATTTGGGAGCTGTTGAGAAAAACATTTTATGAAAAAAACAAACATATTTATTTAAACCCAGGTCATTGAAAAATACGTTTTTTTCCATCCCTTGTCGGGACCGCTATAAAATTCCGGGACTGGGTGGTCGGGACCATGACCGGGACCGAGACTGGCTTTTTGTAAATGTCGGGACCGGGACCGAGACTGGGGTGTCGGGACCGGGACCGGGACCGCCCCAGTCCCGACTTTTTGCCGAACCATGTACCGGGACCGCGGTCCCGTTTGAACCCTACGACCAATGGGTGTTTTTATACAATATTTCAATTCGGAAATGAACCGTTATTTTTGGTTTTATCAGAGCATACACTTCGCAGATGTGTGCCAACGAAAAGTGCTCAGTCGTTTTCTCGGCTTGGGCGTCAGCGCCGGCGGCGCCTTGGGTTCGTTTTTTTGTAGAATTTTTCTGACAAGTGTCTTTTAAAAAAACCTCTTAATTTGCAGTTATGGTGCCTCAAATCTTGAAAATATACAGTGCAAAATCCAGTAGGGGAGTGTCTCTTTTGGCAGTGCTGCTAAATTTGTTCGCGTGCGCGAGTGTGGCCGCGTATTCTTATCAGAATGAGTATGTGTTCAGGTTGGTAATTTTTTACATTTTTGGAGTCGCGTTTATTTTCGACCGGCCGGATATTTGGCAAATGCAACGAAACGATACGGAATTTTTTCGTCAACGATATTTTTTACATGAAAATATCGATCGACATTTAATTGATATGAATAATATTCACTTTCGCTCAATTTTTATCGTGTGTGATTTTTTACAAATTTTGAAGGTGAAATTTTAAAAATGAGCACATCAAAAATCATTTCCGCTTGAAAAATCCCATTAGTGTAATGATGGTAATTTCTAGGGATGCTGCGATTGGTGTAAACCAAGCGCCATTTTTCTATGACGCCCTTTTCTGGCGCTTTTCCATCACTACTCGCGGCCAAAAATGCAAAAATGACTCGACAACATAACCTCGCAGCCAATGGGGTGACGCCCTATTCATGACTATCCAGCTTACCATAATCATAACGCAAATGCTCTTCTATTCACGTCAACCGGTCACTTTACTAGCATTTCTTGTTTGCGTGGCTTCGGTCACGTTTTGCATACAACAAAGTTTGGTCCCAATGACCGTTTTGGTGTTTATGCAAAGTGCCACTATTCCTTTGGCTATCACTAGCAAGGTACGTTTGTGGTTTGTTTTGTTGTTGTTGTTTTTGTTGTTGATCATCAACAGTTGATGCGATGCAGTTGCGTGGTGTATTGTTCCCCCAGAGGGGTACAGGATTCATTTTTCGATTTGGTACATTTTTTCGGCATCGTATTTATCGTAAATTGCTCACCCATTCCTGGTGGCAGTCCCGCACCCTGTAAAGTGTAAAGTCAAATGTAATGTAAAATAACTATTAAAAAGATTCGATTTTATTACTGAACTTTTGGCATTTTACATGATATTTGACACTTTACAAGGTGCGGGACTGTCACCAGACTGGGTTTTGGGCCTGGTATCTTTAAACGGCTTTATGGAGATACCGATGAAACATACTGATCGATTTCTGTTCTTTTTGATAGGCAGTGCCGTGGCTCGGCTTGATGCATACGAATTTACATAAATAACCCCGATCGTTTTTATTTTAAAAAACGGATTTGGACCCGGTTTTTTGAAAAAATGATGCTACCGCTTATAAAAGAGTCCTGATCTGGATCACTACTCGTAAAATATAGAACACACTAATAAATCATCTAGCTAAAATAATAAAAAATCAACACCTCCCAGAGTCTGCAACTTTACACCAACTACGTGGCTCAATCCACCGGGCAATTGTCAGCAATTTCAGTTTCCCTACAATTTTTGGGTTGCCTGGCCAGAATTTTCACCAGCGTCCAAGAAACTGGCGATAAATTAGTCGTACTAAGTTATGTGGTTGGAGGTTTTATGAACGGATTAATTGTGGCCCAAATTTTCGCCTATTCCGGTAGGGATAGGAAGAGGGAATTTGATAGGAAATCGCGTTAGGCGGTGCGATTTTTTAGGTTTCGTGGGCCCACGCTCACTAGTTGACATCGCAAATAAATGTCAACTGAATGTCAACTAACAAAAATTAAAAGCATCACCCTTAACAGAAACAATAAAACAAGAAACAAACGAAATAAAGTGTCGCGATGTAAAATTAACTATGCGCCACGACATAGGAAAGTAAAAATCTCATAATTAGTGACACTGATTTCGGTGTCAACTAGTGTTTGTGTGGGCCATGTCGAGAGAAATAACTTAGCCGTGATATGCACTTTAGTGTCAAACGGGAAGTGAAACCATTGTAGAAAACCCCCTAACCTAATGTTCTGGAATTTTGATGTCTTTCTTTGGCAATTCAATCGTTCCGTGACTGCTGTCCCAAATTGTTAATTTGTCCGAATGTTTCACATTTGCTTTTCGAAACTTGATGATTGATGATGATTGGCATGATTGGCAACTGAATTCGTGTCAACTAAATTTTAGTGAATTACCGGTATATGATTTCAACTATCCTATCTGATAGAGCATAGCTAATTTTACATCATAACACTTAATTTTCATTGCTTCTGTTCAGCGTTATGATTTAATAATTTTTTTGTGTTATTTAGTTGACATTGAGTTGACACGAATTTGCGATGTAAACTAGAGTGTGTGCACCCAATTTGACCTGATTACCTTCATTTTTGGTGAAATAGGCATAAATAGCCCATCACAATTTCGCTTTTCATATTGAGTGACAATTTCATAGGTCCGAAAACTTGGTAGATGACACCTCGTTTCATTTTTAACGAATTTCTTTATTTCTTTTTTTATTTTACTGATTTTTCCGTGTAAATTATCTGCCCGGTTTCAGATTGGAACAATGTTGTTAAAATTAAATCTAAAAAACGAATAAAAACAGATCGATAGATATGTCTTTTCAAAAAGCATACGCCGTTTGTTTTTTGTCAAAATTTCAGCATCTGTGAATAATTATTTGTGTTTGCCACTAATAGCTGAAAGTGGACTGTATTTGGCTGTAGTTTTCAAACCGTTTTTAAAAAACGTTCCTTAACATCGTGACCGTTTTAAAGAACGCCCATTTAAATTTTCACCTTTTATACAGTTGTGTTTATATTTTGACACCCAACCAATATTAAAGTTTTTGAACAAAAAACGTACAAAGCATATTTTTTAAATGTCTCAATTAAAACCTCTGTTTTTTTTCGAGAGAAAAAACTAGTCGTTTAAAAACCTACGTTTTCTTCGTCTGTAAACTGGGCTCTGGTATATCTATAATTTATGGTCTCAATGTGATTGATGTATGTAGATGATTGTCTCAATGCTTGTGCTGTGATTATAATCATTCCCTTATTTTGGAAAACTGTTCTTTGAGCCAAATATCTAAACCAAAAGTTGCGCACGTTGAAAATCGGCTGCTAGCACTCAACTTATTTTCGAAGCGAGACTTCTGGGATGGACGTGGACGTTTTTATGGTAAAAATGAACGAAAAACACCTTATTTTTGTCAAATGAACATTATTTTAGACCATTTATCCTTCTACCCTGGATAGCTGACGGGAGTTCTTGAAATTATTCATACTACCGTATTTGCTCGAAAAATTCACCCGAGGAATTGTTCTTTACTCAGGCTTTTTTTGAGGGGAACTATTCGAGAGGGGGGATTATGATTTCGTCAAAATTGACAAGCGACCAAAAACATCGCATTTTCGCACTAGTAGAACTCTTTGGACTCATAGAATATCATATGCCAAAACGGGGTAATTATTCTAGCAAATACGTTATTTATATGCACCATAATTATGTTCTCAACAATAAACTATGTGCTTTTTAGCTTGCACGCAAAAAGTTCACCAAACATATCTGGGGAGTTATGTCCCGACTTTTGCGACGAGCTACAAACGCAGTGAAGACCTATTTCGTAAATCAATACACTGATTATCGGGATGCGATACAGGAGATTCTGCAAGATGCATTGGCGACAAAGTTGCGAACAGGCGTAGTTCTGAGTGTTTTGACTGCGGGCGGATATGCTGTTTGTTTTGGGATTTTTCCGAGTGTTTGTGGTCCCGCATACACCAGGGGCCAGTACGCAAGTTGACAAGTGCATACTTTTCTATTGACTTTTCAATTGACTTTTAAAATTGTCACTTGCTGGTGGCAGTCCCAAGCGGGGGTGCACTGATACGCACATCTGCCCGATACGCACATTTGCCCGTTTTTTTCACTTTGTAGTATTTGATTGAATTACTACAATATATTGTAGTAATTCAATCAAATACTACAACTTGACACTTTTTTAAGTGATTTTCAGACATGAGTGAAGTGAAAAACGCTGCGCAATGACATTAGTGAACTTTTTTCACTTCACTCATATCTGAAAATCACTTGAAAATGTGTCAAGTGAAAAAACAGTGAAAAATAGCCATTTTTCACTGTTTTTCACTTGACACATTTTCAAGTGAGTTTCAGATATGAGTGAAGTGAAAAAAGTTCACTAATGTCATTGCGCAACTTTTTTCACTTTACTCATATCTGAAAATTAGGGTGTCAAAAAAATTATTTAAGGAAAACGGAAAGGAAAAAAATTTTCAGCAGCCGGAAAACAGAACGGAAAACGGAAAAAAAATTGCACTCGGTGGAAAACGGAAACGGAAACGGAAAAAAATTGCAGGGGCCGGAAAACGGAAAAAGAGGCCGGAAAAACGGAAACGGAAAAATCAAATTTGCACGGAAATGGAAAAACTTGCTGAAATTTTGCTGGAAAACGGATAAAATTTGCTGAAATTTTGCTGTAAGTGGAAAAAATTTACAGTAAGTAAGAATTTTTACCAGTTTGGCTGATCAGAAAACAGAAAGTTGAGCCAGAAAAAGGTAAAATGAGGTGGAAAAATGGAAAATTGAGGCGGAAAATGGAAAAAAGGCAGAAAAACTGGAAATTGAGGCGGAAAACGGAAAAAGGCGGAAAAACTGAAAATTTAGCCGGAAAACAGAAAATGAGCCAGAAAAACGGAAACGGAAAAAAAGTTGCCGGAAAATGGAACGGAAACAGGAAAAAAAATTTCAGCAGCCGGAAAACGGAACGGAAAACAGAAAAAATTTGCCCGCGTCAAATGGAAACGGAAAATGGAAATTTGACACCCTACTGAAAATCACTTGAAAAAGTGTCAAGTGAAAAAATGGGCAAATGTGCGTATCGGGCAGATGTGCGTATCAGGCCTGCCCCGTCCCAAGCTCCGTAAAGTGTAAAGTAAATTGTCAAATGTAAAGTCAAATGCAAAGTATGCTGTCAATTGTCAATGCAAACTGTCAATTGTCATGCAAAGTTCAGTAATAAAATATTTTCTTTTTTTTATTGACACTACTTTGCATTTGACTTTACATTTGACACTTTACTTTACAGGGCTTGGGACTGCCCCCTAGTTCCGCAAGTGACAAGTCAAGAATCAAGTACAAATTCAAGAGTAAAGCACTTGTCAATTTGCGGGACTGACCCCAGTTGACTATGGCATCGGGTGTCAACTGGGCCAACTGGTTTCTATTCAGATTCAAGTTGATGGCTGCAGCCCCCCCCCTCCCCTGGATACGGTCTTGATTAAGACTGAACCTTAAATTTATCTCAAAGTTGTAATTTTATTTAATTCCATAACTTTAAAAAAAATAGTTACACGCGTACAGGTGCACACGAATCCCACATTGGACGACTATCACAATGCAGTTGTCGCCGCTCGCCAGGAACTAGCGCAGGTGCGCCCATTTTCAAAGTGGATTGGTGAAAAGATTTTATAAGTTAAGAGACAAATGACAGGTAAAAAGAATTATGGCAAGATGTAAGCGAAATTTAGAAGAAAAATGTGAACTGTTCAAGCGATTTCAGTTTTTCTTGATTTAAATTTTTTCACGTTTTTTCCCACCAATGTTTTCTCGTCGCTCGCCGTTCCTCTTTTGACTTGTCAGTTATATCTTCACTTGCCGCTTAAAAATTCACTTGTCTTATGATTCTTCACTTGTCAATTGTCAATGTTATCTACTTTCCCCACTTAAACATTACCATGACATTAAATATGTTAACGCCGCTTTACACACCATTTTGCTTTTTAGACAATTCCGTACACTTTACAAATTGGCCTCAGGTTTCTTCGATGGTCAGAAATAAATACACTGTGCAACATTTGAACAGAGTCAGCGAGCAAATTAATGGGCAATTTGTTGATCGGTTTGTGACTTTTTTATGTTTTTCTTGGGGGAGGGGGGTTGCTCTGGGAGCAGTCCCAGACCCTGTAAAATGCTCTGCGAAATGTCGAATGTCATGTAAAGTGAAAGTTGTGTAAAATGCCCTGGAAAATTTCAACTGTTGTGCAAAGTGTCAAAAGTTTGCAGGGCATTTTACACGACTTTTGACACTTTGCATGACATTTGACATTTTATTTTACACTTTAGATGGTTTGGGACTGCCCTCAATATTCTCCTTTTTTTACATCCCCTTCTGTATCTGCAAACGAAACTTTCACAGCAAATATTTGTCAAGCAAAATTTTGACAACACATTTTTCACTCAACCAATGTAAATAAATGGAAAATACTCCACTTTCAGCTACACTTTGGGTATCTGTTCGTTGATAGTAGCCTACAATGATGGAAATGATGTTTGTTTACCCACTGCCAGATTGGCTCCATTGAAACCCTGGCCAATTTTCGGGTGGTCTAAATATGTGATCGATATTGGCGCTTTCGGACATTTTTATAATTTGGATAGAGGTTTTAAGGAGTTTGATGTAAATGAGGATGAATTGAGATATTTGCCCGAGTGATTTTGTTAACGTGAAATTTAGAGTTTTGCGATTTTTGAGGCGAAACAAATGAAATCTGCTTTAAAGACATTTTTGTGTGATATTTTTGAATTAAAATTTTTTTGTGCTGGGCGAAAAAAACACGCCAGTATCCATGCTAGTATTCAAATGTAATTACATAGTGCTAATTAGTATTCATATGTATCGAATTAACATATTAACATATTCATTCTACATCACCTTCCAACATAAAAAGGGCGTGCATTTGAGTGGTCGCATACTTCTTCAGACAATAATAGTATTTCTGAAATATCCCATCCAGTGTGATTAAAAAAAAAATCTTTTAAAAATACAAACAAAACAGTTGCATTGTCATTTATGCCATTCACGATTTTAGTTTACAAATAACACAAACGCCATACATTGTGACTCTGTGAGTAAATAAATGCCATTGTTAGCATATTTTCACCACTCAATTTATGTAAAATAGCACCTGTCATCACTTGAGTTGTGATTGACACTTGCATTCCATTCAGAAAGTACTCAATGTCATCGATATTTTTATGTCATTTGTTTTCATTTCTGACAAGCACAAATTCTGAAGTTTCACTTGTGGATAGAAAAAAATCGTACTTTAGAAGACAAATAGTAGCCATGAATTATTGCATCATTTTTATCACGGCCGTTTACATGCTCACGGGTGAGTAATTTTTGTAATTTTGCTATTTCTCAGGTGTTTCAGAATAGCTTTAATCGGTAGTAGAATGTTTTACCTTAATGTCGCTGTCGGGTGTTGAAAGTTGATTAAATATGTACTAGTGAATCTGCCAGTACCGTATTTCTCCGTGTAAACCGCCCCCCCGTGCACAACGCCCAGGGCGTTACACAGCTTTATAGCGCCCCCGGGGCGCTATGCATGGTTTCAAAAAATTCCGCGGCGTACATCACATTAGCTGCACGCTGGGAACAAGAAATGTGTAAAAACGTAAAGATGTAAATATGTTTACATCGATTTTACAAAAAAAATTCCATGTGTACGCCCCCTACCCAATGATTAAACGCCCGGGCGTTATACAAGTTTTAAAAAAAGGTTATCGAAAGGAGCCTTGATTTTGTATAACGCCCGGGCGGTATACACGGAGAAATACGGTATTCATGTCGCTGTGAGAAAAAAAGAAATCTATCCTTCACCAGAATTTGAGCTTGAGAAAAATAGTAGTGAGCTGGTATTTACAGAGTTGTCAAACTGGTGCCAGTTCCGCAAAATGAGAAGTGAAATGGCGAAAGCGAAGAGAGATTACTTTTTATTTTTTTACTTCGCCTTCGCCATTTCACTTCTCATTTTGCGGCACTGGCCCCTGATTTACTTTTACTCAAAAGGACGTATACTCGACTACTGATAAGATAACGTTTACGTTTCCTCTGGAATAATACCTGTACTCGTATATAAGTGAAAAATATGGGAGAGTAGCCAAAATGTTGCTGTATTTCCTCCAGGGGTTTAGTGGATTTGGACCCCTGCGGCGGTTCATATAGATTTATCTTTAAATGTGCCACTAAGTGTATAAATAAGGGATACCTGTATAAATATAAGGCATACCTCTAATATAAGGCACAGCTGGCTGCTTGACAAAACTCGTAAAAACTGTTGTTGAACATGTCGGAAAACGATGAAAGTGGTGCCGAAGGGCACTCAGACAACTCTACACCGATTTCCGCCACTGCAAAATGCATCACGCTACAGCGGCACTATTCACTCGAAGAGAAGATTCGAATTGTTGATACCTTTTGGTATACCTTTTGGCATTTTTGAACGTGACGAAATAAATATAAGGATACCTCTAATATAAGGTACCCTCTAATATAAGGTATAACAAAACGCCGAAAACAAACTGACGAAATTGATATAAGGTATACCTTATATTAGAGGTAATACAGTATTATGGCTTATGTGGTAATAAAGGTGCTGTAGAGCGGGAAAGCCTTGAATTTTGCTTTTATTTAACAAGTCCAAAATTTCTATTTTTCTATTACAATTATTGAACTATTTTTCCTGAACAAATATTGAACTCTCAATGTCAATATTCAATGGGAAAAGTATACTTGATATCAAATGTATATGAAACAAAATCAAAGGGTGCTGTGTTTGTGACTTTATGCTCATATTTACCATTAGCCGATTTGAAATATTTGCTGAGTAATTTAAATCCCATGCACTTGAGCCATGTTACTGCAATTTCTTACTGAAATTTGAACCCTAGCCACAGCAAACATGACATCATATAATGTCATGTGCCACACTCATGGTAAATGACAATCATTTAATACTTGCATTAAATGCATTAAACATTTTCTGTTTCATAAATATATTTAAATATGGTGAAAACTATTAAATGCAATAGTGGTGATGCAAATTCACATTATTGGCATGGCTCACTTCCTCACCAGGTTTTGAAGCTGTGCCAAATTGTTGTAGACAAGCCATTGAATGGTGACAGATCCCTGTGTGGCATGGTGCGGAAGATTGTCTCTGGCACTTTGATTGCAGTACCAATGGCAGGTATCTATTTGGGGGTGGGGGTTGGGGGGGGGGGTTCGTGGGGGTTCAATATATAGGCTTTTCCAAGGTATAGAAGAAAGAAAAGATAATAAAAGTAGGTGAAAATAGGTACAAAAGCATGTATGGTATGCAAATAGCTGAAAATAGCCAATGAAACACAATAAATGGTGATTTTGAAGGTGGAAAACTATAAAAAGGCACAAAAATCAGCGATTTTAAACAAAATTTGAGGCAAAATTTCTCAAAAATCGCTCCAAATAGGTAGATAGCTGGCAGATTTTGGGGATAGATAGCCAAAACGATTGCCTCCGGGTAAGGATTGCCCAAAAAGGTTTTTTTCAACGACCTGGTTTAAAAAAACAGTTTTTTTTGAAAAAGGTTGTTTAAAAAAAAACAACGTTTTTTTCTTTCTTCAAAGTCTCATAGATATGGTTAAGAGTCAACATGTACAGGTATATCAGACAGGTGGCACGACCACCCTGTGACAAGTTATTCGAAATCTAGGCGCAGGTCTAAATTGCCGCACCCTGTATAAGCAGTGATTTTTCACACAGTACAAGTATATGGAGGCACTTTGACTTGGTATTATACACTAGACTAACATATCACAGCTTATTATGACACAATAACATGAACAAATGAAAGCTTTCACACTAATAATGATTCAAAACCAATGAAAACCACCACCAATGGTTATGGGTATGTGAAATTGCGCGCTTGCGCAAAAAAAAAATTGCAAAATACCTATTGCTTAGTACTACAAATTTTGGCTGTTTTTTTTTAAAACAGTTCTGATGGTCAGGTTAAAAAACCTTTGAAAAAAACCCCGGACATCCCTACCTCCGGGATAGATAGATGGATAGATAAAAAGCTGGCGGATTCAGGTTGGGGTAAGTCCCCCCACCCCCCCCTTACTAAACCCCTGGTGCTCAGTGCCACAGTTGCCCCATGGTTCAACAGTGCTAATCAGCTCCTTGTGCCATTGGCTTTTTATGTTTAGATTTCATAGGACAAGCTGAATTAAAATTACCACCTCAATTTGTGGGTCCACCAGAATAATAAGAGACAGAATAAAAGAGGTCAATCTTTGAGAACAAGCCAGAACCTAAAACCTAAACAATTTTTAAATGGGCAATAATAGTTATGGCACTATCAGTTTTACTTCAATGTAGTACTGCATGTACTTATTTGAAATTATGTTTAAAACCTTTTTTTACATGATCATTTTGGAGATCCCACATCCCAGGCCTGGTAGTTGTGCTGGTTCACTTTGCCCACACTGCGACAGAACACTTGAATAGCAGCCTCACTGCTTTCTTATTTTTCATTGGTATGTGTATTGAATTTCTGGAGAAGATCATTTTTCTGGCACTTTGTATTTATCATATCAAGTTTTCTCCAAAGATGTCTCAGTTTGGTGCACTGTACAAGTCCATTAATGTTTTATTGGGTGATGATTACAAACATTTTAGGAGTGTGAATATTTTGTTTGTGTGTAGCATCACAATTACCATTATTGTGATGATTATTCCTGCCACTTTGGCGAAATTTAGTATGGCTGAACCACAAGCTTACAATGTGACATTGGATGGAGATTTGGAAGTGGAACTTTGGAGTCAGACACCAATTCATATTTCCATTATAGGAGCTTTCTCATATACTTATGCCACCATTGTGGTTTTGTCAGTAACTGCATATATATATTCAGTTCTACACAAGATAACACTGTCTTTCAAACTACTTAAACAAAACATGAAGCTTACTGGGGGCAACCAGGCAGAAAAATTGGAAAAGTTTTTCCTTTGTCATACAAAGTTATGTGGTGCCATCAAGTTGGTGAATAATCTGTGTAGTTCCTGTATATTTGTAGTGATCATGTTTGATACTCCCATTACTGTCTACTATTTATGGCAAATGTTATCACACATAAAAATGATTCCAATTGCTTCCATTTGGCTGATAGCAGTAATGATTAGAGGTTGGCCAATGCTTTGGGCAGCTGCGGAGCTTACCAAAGAGGTATGGCAATGCTTTGATGACTTGTGTTAGGTATTTACCTTTATCAAATGCCACTGTTTTGTGACTTTATGCCACCACTGGTTTTCAGCTCCAGCATCCACACTCCTTTCATGTGCAAATGAACATAAAGCAGTGCAATATCATATGGCATGTAATTGTAAATAAATATAGTTATTGTACATCCCCAAATAAGGTAGTTAGTTTTGTCAAGAGTTTTTGGGGGGAGTTATTGTAGGGAGGAGTTATTCAAGGTGGAGTGACTTTTTTTCCTCACTCAGCCAACGGGGAAGTTATTCAAAGGGGGGATTATTTGGGGATATAAATACAAATGTGTGAATGAGGATTTATGATGCCTTTTTTTCTGATGAGGATGCTGCATCCACATTTATTTACAGATCAACTCAATTGGCCCATTTCTAGTGAAACAAATGTCAATCCCCAATTCTGAAAGCAGTAATGCTATAAATGACCTAATAAGGGACTATCTCATAAAGATGCCATTTATTGTGGATGAATATAACATTAATTGCTACAACTTCTTTGTGGTGTCAAGGTCATTTCTGTTAAGTGTGAGTTGAAAATTACATTTTGCACATGTCGAACATAGGTCTATTCTGTTAGTAGTGATTGTTACAATTAGATATAATGTTCATGTAAAAAGTTGCAACTGGGTGCATTTCTGGAATTTTTTGAATACTTATTCAGCAATCTTCCAAATTCAGGTAGCATCTGTGGCATTCAGTTATGTGGCAATTCTGATTCAAACAAAGTGATATACACTGACATAATTGTGTGATGCCATTTATTTGTGATTGACTTGCTTTTTTAGCTGTTCCTTTTTTACTCTACTTGTCAGCCCTTACTACCAGTTTTTGTGTTAAGTTGTTTTGTGTTTCTGCATTTTATCAAAATCTTTTATCTTATTAAATAAAGTTAAAAACAAAAATCTGTTTTACTTCCCATTCTAGAGATTGTAGACTCACTGATTGGCATCATTCATGCATGCTATGACTGTAAGTGGGCAGTGATGCAACTCAAAAAAATTGATTTCTTTTTCAGATGAGATACCATAGATTTTGTTGTTTCATTCCAAAAGTAAATATGTACCTCTCTGAAGCTTGACATCAAAAGTACATAAAGTCAGTAGACTTTTCACAACATGATTTTGTTCCACTTAGGTATGATTACTGGCTACCACCAGTTGATGCCTCAAATTGAATAACCCTGCTCTGTAGAATTGGTGTAAGTCAGCAGTTTGCACAGTTTTCGTGTGATTTTTTTCTATTGCAGTGCAGTAGTTGCCATTTTGCTAAATGCTGGATATTGTTGATGCTTTCATTCTTTCGCTTGATCATTTGTCTCATTTCTTCAGGTACATAGTAAAAGTACAGTGGTAGTATCAATAGTAGCCTGATCAGCTACCACAATCAATGCCAAACTGACAAACTTGCATGTAGCTTTTTCAACCATGTGAATTATTTCTGTTTCTGGCAGAGTTCTGCCATTTTTTCCCCAAATCTGGCAACACTTCTGCTATTTTTTCTATTTCCTGCAAAATTTCTGTTTTTCAATTTTCATACAAATTTTGTTTTCCATGTTTTGGCATTACATTTTCCTTTTTTTCTGATTTCTGGCAAGTGCAAAAAATTGGTTTTGTTTCTGTTTTTCATTAACAATTTTTGACACAAATGTCATTGCATTACTTTCTCTGTAGCTGAGTTTCCTCTGTATTATGTGACTTATTCATCATAATATTCTCTGGTTCTTTGTAAAGTATGTTGTCCAATCAGTATATTGGCTATCTGATTTCTGCTGATCAGCTATTCTGAAACACAAAGTTATTTTTTTCATTTGTACCAAACATAACAATGAACAGCCACATGTAGCGGCAGCTATATCACAGTCATTGATACCAAGGGCTACACTTTTTTCTCCACCAACAAAAAGTGATCCACTGGTTAGTGCTGATGCTAAGTGGCTCTCATTTTTGGTGCCTGGCAGTTCTGGCATGATGAATATTTGGTTAGCCAAGGTATGTCACATTTTTTGCACTCTTGATAATGATGATAGGGTATTTGTCACCATTCATCATTGGTAATGGGCACTGTATCGAGTCCATTTGTAGTGGTGTCTAGTGATGTTAAAGGCACCAGGAAAAATAGCACCGCACCGCACCGGCACCTTTGCCAACGCATGAAAAGGGCACCTGCACCCTGGGGCACCGGCCAGAAAATGGCACCGCACCGGCACCGGTGCCATTTTTTCCAAAAGGCACCGGTGCCGGTGCGGTGCGGTGCCATTTTCTGGCCGGTGCCCCAGGGTGCCAGGTGCCCTTTCCATGCGTTGGCAAAGGTGCCGGTGCGGTGCGGTGCCATTTTTCCTGGTGCCTTTAACATCACTACAATTGACATTCACAGCCTTTTGAAGAAACTGGTTGTGTACAATTTGCTACCTATGAAAGTCACAATTTTTAATTTATATAATTATACTTTACAGGTGCCAGATCTGCAACAGGACAAGGCAATTGCAATTAGAGATGCCTTTCCTGTTACAAATGTAAAACAATCTATGATAATCTACTACAGTAAGTTCCAAACTTACAAAGAAAAAAATGGTAATAAAATTGACCAAAACTTTTCAGAATGGACATTTTCCAATGACAAGCTTGTGTACAGTGCATCTGATGGACTTCATGTGCTTGATGTTGAAACTCCAAACAACCCAATTGATATCAATTTAGGCTCAAATGTGGAACTTGTCTTTATGTCACCCTTGAGAAAGGATCAGATTATACTCAAAGTGTGAGTCCTTTTTTCTATCAGAGAGATAAAAAATCTACTTCAGGTTGTTTTGCAGGCCATGGGATCCCCAGAAATACTACACATACAATCTGGTCACAACTATGGTATCTCTGCTGTATGAGAACGATCAAGGGTTTGACTTAGTGCATTTTGACCTCAATCTCAATATTAGAATAGGGAAACATATGGATGATGTGACTGGTCAAGCTGTTTATTTTAAGGATATTGGTATGTTCATTTTAGGGAATCATTTAAGTTGATGCATTGTGTATGAATAAAAACCTCACCTCCAGTTTTTAGTGTGTGACTATTTAAGTGCTAAAAAGAACTTGTGATTTATTCACCTAAAGAAATTGAAAAAATGTAGGCTTTCCTGGTGCTAATTCAAATTGGACAGAATGGGTGCGAGTTCCAGTTGAACAAGCAGCACTGCTGAAATTCATTGGTTTTGATGCTACAGGGAATGATACATACTGGGTGAACTACCTGAAGTCAGACAGAGGTAAGGTCAGTCTCTGGATGTGAAAGAAACCTACAGACCTAAAAACCTAAAGAATCACCTACATTACTAAACACCTTCCCGATCAAGTCCGGCCCCCCATTTTTTATTTTACTTCTGACGTCCTATCTCCTGTTCTAGGACACGTCAGAAGCTGAAACTTGGGGTAGATATTGGCGCAACCCCCCTCTATTTCGCATGAATTGAAGGGGTCGCGGTGACCCCCTACAGGGTGGGTTGCCGAGTGCAAAAAAAATTTGCAGCTTTTTTAGTGTCCCACACAGGTCCGGCCCCCACTGATTTCTTTCACTGCGGGTGCCGTACCTCCACCTGTGGGAGGGGTATAAATCTAAAATTTTGGGGACGCGTCACCAACACCCCTCCCCTACTATACACTGGCCAGGCGGTCTTTGGCAACTCACCACAGCGTGGGGTGCAAAGTTTAAAATTTATTAAAATGTTACTGTCCCACACAAGTACAGCATTAACAGTACAGTAATTGAATTTCAAAAAATGGACACTTTTGTGTTGTTTTAACACTAATGTGGTTGACAATGTGAAATAAGCATGAAATATCCTCTAAAAAATATCTTATCTGACCTAAAACTGCCCACCACATGAACCCCTCCCCCAAGTGGGTGACAAAAAAATCACTTTTTACAACTTTTTCATCAGACACTTGAACTGCTGGTTTACAATGATTTACAGAGGAGGGTTGAAGGTTTCAAATTGTGTAAAAAACCTTAACCTCAAAAACGCCTTCATAAGAAAATTTGCTGGGGGTGAATTTCAAATTGTGAATTTTGCCTATTTTTGTTCCTGCAATGATGTCATTTTTACAATTTGAAGTTCACCCCCAGCAAATTTTCTTATGAAGGCATTTTTGAGGTAAGATTTTTTACACAACTTGAGACCTTTAACCCTCCCCTATAAATTATTGTAAACCAGCAGTTCAAGTGTCTAATAAAAAAGTTGTAAAAAGTGATTTTTTTGTCACCCACTTGGGGGAAGGGGTTCATGTGGTGGGCAGTTTTAGGTCGGATAAGATATTTTTTAGAGGATATTTCATGCTTATTTCACATTGTCAACCACATTAGAGTTAAAACAACACAAAAGTGTCCATTTTTTGAAATTCAATTGGATGCTGGACTTGTGTGGGACAGTAACATTTTAATAAATTTTAAACTTTGCACCCCACACTGTGGTGAGTTGCCAAAAACCGCCTGGCCAGTGTATAGTAGGGGAGGGGTGTTGGCGACACATCCCCAAAAATTTTAGATCTATACCCCTCCCACAGCTGGAGATGCGGGACCCGCAGTGTAAGAAATCAACCGGGGGCCGGACCTGTGCGGGACAGTGAAAACGCTGCAAATTTTTTTCACATGTATGGCGACCCCCTCTATAGTGAGTTGCCGCTTCCCCATTTATTCATGTGGGGTAGTGGGGGGTTGCGCCTATATATCACCCAAGTTTTAGTTTTCCACCCCTCCCGCAACCGGAGATATGGCCTGCGAAGTGAAAAAAAAAGTAGGCGGCCGGACTTGATCGGGAAGGTGTTTATAATTACCTATGAAACCTGCATTGAATTCACAACCTCTTTATTATATAATAAATTTTGAGTGAAGTATTTTCAGCCATTTATTGTCTGCAAAAGTAAAAATAATAGAACCGAGAATTACAAATGGGTGCAACACCAAATCATGATTTCTCCAATGCGTACATTTTAGGTCAATTGGAATTGCACCCAATCACTGGAAACTTCAATGGGCCACATATGAAAATTTTGTACACACCTACGCAAGGTGATCTGGTTGTTTTTGATGATCCCACTGAGACAGTAATTTTCAACAAAGACTACAAGATTGTTGGTTTGTTAGAGACAATTGAGCTTGTGAGACAATTCTTATAAATATTTATGTATCAGATGAAAATTCATTTGTTTAACTCCAGATTGGTGTATGGACAAATTATGTGATGAAATCACTAGTTGTGTTGGATGCAGACATTTTGCAAGACTGGAAAACACTCAAGCACCTGTACTTTGGTTCAGAGATTTACATCACATCTACAAAATTTGACAGATTTTGGATTGTCCAAGTCACACCATGCAACAAACCCACCAGATATTTTTTATACAACAGGCAAAGAAGGACATCATTATTTCTTTTTTCAAGCCGGGAAAGTTTGGAGTCATATAAATTACCCAGTTTGAATGCATTCAAAGTGAAGTCCAGGGATGGCTTGCTCCAGCTGTGTTATCTTTACACTCCTGATAAGGTTATCAGAATTTTAGCATTTGCATGGCAGGATCCAATTAATTCATCTAATACATCTTGGTTGTCTGACATATGTTACATATATCTACATTCATAAAAACAAAGGAAACAATTTGCGCTGCGTTCAATTTACTTCGGATCTCCATTACACAATGAGCTAAATGTTAGAAAAATATACATCCTTTGGTTTTGAAAATCCTCACTCCCATTTACTAGACTGTAATTTTTCTGAAAATATGGAGGATTTCACAAAGAATTTTGGTATTTTTATCTTAATACATTTGATTGCAGCTCTCTTATGATTCACCATCACCATTGATTTTCTATGCACATGATGGTCCATGGGGTGAAAGGATTACATGGGGATTTGACCCAAGATTTATTTTGCTTGCAAACAGAGGGTATGCTGTACTCATGGTTAGATTTTTATGTGGTCTGCATTCAGGTACCACTAATTGAATCTTATGCTCAAGGTATTTTATTCAAGATAAGCACCCTTGAATGAAAACTGAAAATCATGGAGATACTGACATTGAGAACTAGGCTCCTCATTTACCCTACAATTTTAGTGCAACTACAGAGGATCTGGGGGATTTGGCAAGTCATTTTCTGCAATGGGTTATGGCCATATGGGAGATACTATGCAAGATGATATTATTGATGCAATTGACTGGGCATCAAAATGCAATTTCACTGCACTCACAGAAAATGTTGGCATTTTTGGTTAGTACAAGACAAATTTAAAAAAATTATATCAGCCTACTTCAGCAGAGTCGACATACCAGCATAACATTTAACTGAACATTTTTGTGCTCATCACATTGCATTACATAGCTTTGCCAATTGATGAATTTTGTACATGATGGATTATATTCACCAACAATGAAACATTCTTAACCCTATAAGGCTGACCAGAATAATGAAATTCTATGATTATTCAATTGCAGGAGAGGGCTTTGGCAACTTCCTTGCACTATCACTTACAACAAAGTATCCCAACAACATTTCTTGTCTAGTTGATAGAAGTGGAATGATCAATATGGCTCCAACTGTAAAATATAAAATTGACACTTTAACAAATCTGAAAGCAAGAGCAAATTTGTATTGGATGGGCAAAAATGGCCAATACAATTCAAGCAAAGGTGACATCATTGGTGATTTATGTACATGCAATAATGTTATTTGAAATACTGACGGTCTGAGATAACCTGGGGATTCACAAACATTTACACAACAAATGATATTAAATGTAGAATATGTTTGATGTAATTAAAGCAATTTATAGTAATCATGTTTATGCTACAGGGAATGTCCAACAGTAAATGGAAAGTTGACACCCTAGTTTGAACTTTAAACATTGACTTTTAATTAAACTTCAAACATTATACAAATATTCCTCACCATCATTATTTGAATGCTTAGTAATTGAATTAACACCTTTAGGACAAGCATTTCTTAGGGGAATTTCACCAAAGCCGTATGATTTGAAAAAGCCTCTACTCATTGGGCATGGAACAAATGACATGCAAGTGCCAATACAGTTGAACTCAGGTTTTGTTTGTTACTGTTTTTATATTATTTTTTATCATGTACTTGTTTTTAATTTTCAGATCCCTATGTATCACAGTTACAGTCATTTGGCACAAGTGTAACCTACCTGAAATTCACTGACCAGTCTCATCGTTTCAGTGATAAGGTAAAATTTCAGTAACAAATATATTGAAAATTGTATATTTGCATTCATCTGTGCATCATGCAGGGAACACAAACATTTTTTGGCCATGTGGAGAACTTTTACAAATCCTGTCTCCATGGAGTAGCTGAGCCATTGAGTTTGGTAGACATTGAAAATGTTACAATTGTTTCAGGTTAATGCCTGATTTATTGCACATACACCACCAATGCTTGTTACAGCACTTCCTCACACAGCTCCAAACATTTAAGCACTTCCTGTGGTGTAAATATTGAATTGGAAGATGTTCGTTGAAGAGTGTAACAGCCCATGGAAGTGTGCCATTTCATGTACATCGGACCTGCCCTTCCTAAACAGCAAATAATGTGCTGGTGATCTGCCTTGATCTGAGTTGAAGTGCCTTCACACACATGCTCGCAGGCACTTAACGCACTTCACGAATGTCAGATTTTTTCCTGTAAACAATTGAGCAATAAAAGTTGTGAAGCATCAGTGAAGTGCATTCCAACGGTGATCAGGCCTGATCAGGATCTTAAGTGTGAATCACGAGAGGCACTTCCAACTGTTTCAGTGCAATTCACGAGTGTTTTATTTGCAGTGCTCCCTGCACTTCACAAGCTCATGCTTTTCTGTGTTACTAAAATAACCCATTTCAGATGGTGGATTTTATACCATACCAGCACAGAAAGCAAAGCTAATACCTAGAATGTTGCTTTTCAAGAATGCCACTGAATTACTGTCAACTGAGCCAATGAATGTGAAGGTGAGCCCAGATGCAAAGTGGATATCATACACAGCACCATTTCGAGAAAAAGTCAATATTTGGGCTGTGGGTGTCTCAGAATTTATGGAACAGGCAGATTTGCAGGGCAGGCCTATGACAGGAGATGTTGAGACTGGAATAAGTATGTTCTTGTGTGATGCCTATCAGCCATAGTCCTTTTACATACATGCAGTGATTCTACAATTTTTCACACAGATAAATATGGTTGGACATATTTGCCAAATACACTATACTACATAAAAGGTGATTCATTATACACACTGAATATCACAAATGTAACAGATCCTACCTCAAAACTACTGATTGCAACAGACAATGTTGATGGCAGCAGTCCATTCCTACTAAAGATGTCCTGGAAACTGCCAGAAAGTATTGTTGTGGGGCTACCAAAACCTTTCTTAGAGTTAGTCTTCACATTTTTAGATACACATGTTTTTAAATATGAAAACAAGACTACTCCAACATCTATTTTCAGTCAAACTATGGGACAACCAGATGCCTATCAAATTAATCTTATTGAAGGGAGGCAACAACTTTTGTTCAAAAATGATAACAATTTTTCAATGATATACTTTGATGATGACTTTCAACTGAGACTTGTTTTGGAGTCAAATAAAGATGGTTTCATTTATTACAGAAATACTTGTTTGTTCTTTTTTGGATAAGCCATTTTGATCTAAGTTGTGAAACACATGTATGGTTTCCATCTTTTTTCAGCTCCAGGAACACAATTGCCAGCATTTCAACCATACATTGCCATTCCATACACTTCATTGCTTAAT
Organism: Sphaerolaimus hirsutus; assembly: GCA_964036195.1. Taxonomy (NCBI): domain Eukaryota; kingdom Metazoa; phylum Nematoda; class Chromadorea; order Monhysterida; family Sphaerolaimidae; genus Sphaerolaimus; species Sphaerolaimus hirsutus. The sequence continues at coordinate 18,029,869 of OZ038453.1, read as the reverse complement.
CATGTGTCACTGTTTAAGCCTCCATTAGAGCCTGTCTTTTTCGACCAAATAAATAGTGAAATTGTCTTGTGGAAAAGTTGGATCAATAGTGATAAAGGTTAGACAAATTTTTGCATAATTTTTATCAAGGTTCACATTTTTCAATATGTTTACTACCTACAGTCCAGTACATATTGAAATCACTGTCAGAGCCATTTTCTACACCTGGCAAAATGATTTATGCAGCAAAACAAGCAGATACAATTGCATGGATAAATTACTTCAACAACACATTGGTATATATGACACTATCACATCTTGAATCATATCACATCTAAGATCTTGAATAAGAATACCTTGTATTTTAGGTTGGTGTGTGGGAAAGAGTGGGTAATCAATTGTTGAATATTATTGACCAGTCAATTTTGTTTGATTGGAACACATTGAGGCAAGTTGATCCAGATGCTGCATTCATTGTAGAGTCCACATCACTTGGTATGTTCACTTCATTCAGTATTTCATGCTCAAAGATCAGTTTTTCACTTTGACACAACCCACCTAAGATCTCTCCCTGTGGATTGTATGGACATTACCAGCAAACAAAGCCCCCAGGTGGTATATATTTGACAGAACTACAAGACAGGCAACCTTGCTATTCAGGCTATATCCTGAATTGAATCAATATAAACTGCCTACTATTGAGTCACTAGACATTACATCTAAAGACGGTGTTGTGCAGCATTGCTTTTTGACAAAACCTGCTGTAGGTTTTAGTTGATGTTGCATTCTACTTGTCTAAATCATGTTCACAAATGTTTGCAACAATTTAAAAGGATGGAGTCAATGAGCCGCTGCCAATGGTGGTACCAATTCATGACTTTCCAGCTCATTTTGAGTGGGGATTCCACCCAGACTGGATAATGTTTGCTGACAGGGGATATTTGGTGCTGGCTGTTTGTAGAAAATTTTGCCATTTGTTTTTTCCCATGCAATTTTTAAATAGATATCTTATTATTTTCAAATTCTTAGTGTGATCAGCGTGGTTCCAACAACTATGGAAGAGAATTTTTTACCTTGGGAGATGGGCAGGGTGCCAACAATCAGATATATGATATCATTGACAGGGTAAATTGGGCAGTAAAAAATCGTCTGGCTGACAGGAATCGTGTTGCAGTTATTGGTAAGTTTTTGAAATCAGTTAGTTAATTGTGCAAAGATTGAAATGAGAAACAAGATCACAAAATTTTACACAGGCACTGGCTTTGGTGGCTACCAAGCTCTAGTTTCAATTAATTCAAGTCCTGACACTTTTTCATGTGCAGTTGATGTTGGTGGTTACTCAGAGTTATACCTTGCAGTACAAGATATTGAGCGGCAAATGCAGGGTGATTCAATTGAAAAAGAATGGTATATTAGGAGATATGGAAATGGCACAGACTGGGATTCCCCTCAAGGTGAAAGATTGTTGGATCCTCATTTCATTTCAATTTTATGTACACATAAATGTGACAATAAATATGTAAATTGTTTTCAGGCAAAATCTTCTACCAATCTGTGTCACCTCTGTATGCTGCACAGAATATATCTGCACCCTTGCTGATTATTCATGGGGAAAAAGATTCTATTGTGAATATCTCACAGTCAGGTATCATTTTGGCTTCTGAACTTCATACTTCATGTTTCTTCAAAAAAGCATTTACTGAATTATTATACAGAAATGTTGTTTAATGAACTACAAGAGATTGGGAACAACTCCACGTTAACCTTCCTAGTTTTACAAAATGGCAAAAATAGTGTTGAGACACTTCCATCTGTTGACAGCCAACGACTTTATGGTCTGATCGAAAAGTTTTTTGCTAAAAATTGTTTGGGAGGTGATTTTCAACCCTTGATCTCTGGTGGTAAAAGTGATAATTTTGAGATACAGATAGATACAAACTTTTGAGTAAATCCTCAGTGAAAACATGAAAATTACAACCAGGTTTGCAGAAATACTATTTATATACTTCTGAAATACTGTATCCATGAATGTGATGATATTGATGGCATATTTATATATTAACTTCATTTCCACTGTGTCTCAAGTACTAAAGCTATACTGTAACAGGGGTATCTTGAATTCTGACCCTTCGAGTGGTTGGATAGATAGCAAATCGCTTCTCTGGGGGGATAGATAGCTGAAAAATTTTCTGGGGGCGGGGGTTGTGGTGGTCCAATATATAGGCTTTTTCGGGGCATAGAAGGAAGAAAAGGGAGAAAAATCGCTAAAAGTAGGTGTAAAATGGCTCAAAATGGGTATACAAGAGCATATAGTACTAAATATATCTGAAAATAGGCAAATATGAACCAGAACCATGATTTTGAAAGTGAAAATGTATAAAAAGGTATGAAAAATGGCGATTTTGAGCGAAAATTGGGGTATAGTTTTGCAAAAATTGCTCCAGATAGGTAGATAGCTGGGCGATTTGGGGGGCGGGGGTTAGGGGGTGGGTAGTAGCCCAAATTTTTGCCTCCGGGATAGATAGATAGCTGAGCGACCTCCGGGATAGATAGATATTTAGCTGGGCGGTTTGGGGGGGTAACCCCGCCCCCCCCCCCAACCCCCCCCCCAATTCGAGACCCCTGTACTGTAGTGTAGCAACCATTTTCCCAAACATTTCCTATTTTTTATTGAGATAAGAGAACCATAATCCATGTGAACAAAAATATAAATAAATAGAAGATGGATAAAAATCCTATGTGAACGTGCTATGAATATTAATAGAAGCCAGTTATGATATCTGAACTGGCCCCACTACTCCAATAGTGTGAATGAAGAGTGTTTGAATAAATGACTTCGGGCTATGAATTTATGTAGACAAACCAAAAGCCAAAACACTTATTGAATTGTTTTTAGATACCATGCATTCTTTAACTAGGATTCTTAGCTTCCATGCATAAAAGTTTCATATTTACAAGCACAGTGAAAAAGACACTTGAAGGCACAGGGTATGTATTTACATAAAAATGTAATAAAATATCAGATTAAGGCAAACACTTAAAAACAAAAAAAGCGAAAATACACTTTTCATCTAAATAGAGATGGAATGGTGTATGAAATGTGTGTATGGAGATGGAATGGTGCATGAAATATACAGTGAATGTGACAAACATATTCTACACTATATTCTACTATCACCCGGAACCATTATCACTATCACTTTTTCTAGCCTTCCTTACAATCTCATCCCTACTTTCACATGGTGTCAGTGGATAACCAGCCCTGCAAATGTTGTCACCGATACTTGGGCACAATGCCAATGCACCAATCTTTGCCCAAGTGCACAGCCAAATGCCAAATGTTGCATTCTCGCCCAGTGGTGACTCAAAATACCATCCATATTTTGTCATTTCAATGAATAGGGCTGAACTGACTGCCTGTAAACCGTGCAAGGGTGTATTTGACCATTGCTGTTTATTTAGTCTGGAATAATCTTTTTAAAAAAAGGTGATAGTACCAAATCTGAATAACCCGATTTCTCACCAATTTCAGAAAGGTCATAGCAGTCACACATGTCACCATTATGGAACAAAGCCACTTTTCAGTAATCAGTATAAGTATGATAAGTATGGTTATGATAATATCACTTTTGAACACAGTGCGAGCATAGGACACTTCTGACCATTTTGTCAGTGTTGCTTCATGTTTTGCAGCACCTTTTGTGTTCCCTGAGGGAAAAAGGATAAACATGTATTTATCATCTAATCTTGAAATATTTATTTGGAACTGGCTTTTGAACAATGCAGCAGCTTTTGCTATTTAGCAGAATTTGAGGGTGATTAATTAAGGTATCAAATCCAGACCTTGTAAAAATTCCCTGTAGAATATCAAATGTCATGCAAAGTGTCAAAAATCATTTAAAATGTCAAATTTTAATTCATTTTTTACTGGTTCTTTGACATTTTACAGGGCATTTTACATTACTTATGACACTACATGACATTTGACATTTTACAGGTCTGTTTACAGGTTCTGTTGTTTCTTGCCCCCCCCCCCCCAAGAGATTATTTGAAAGGGAGATGATTATTATCCTCCATCAAAAGTGTCAATAAAAATCCATGGCGTATTTTTTTGCATTTATATAGTGGAGAATAATCATAAAAGCTTACTCCATAGCTTACTCAGATCTGAGGCATAATTAAGTTATCTCGAGGGCATACACTAGTTGTATAATGTAAGAAATCTGTTTAATCGGCAAAAATACCTCTGTAGAAATAGGCAGGCTTCTTGTAGGTTCCGTCTTCCAAATAATATGGGTGATACAGATGTTTCGGCAAATTCTTCACAATCACACAGCAGGCTGCCAAATTCATTACAAATAACAATAGTGAGAAAGATTTTGAGCTCGGGATAAGTGTTTTCTGTCTGAAATCACTTGGAGGTAGGGCTCTTTCATTCATAGTCTCTTTAGTGGATTTATTTAGATTAAAATATCAGTGTTAGAAGATAACTTTGTCTGAAGCTATTATGTGACACCAAAAGCAGACTTGGCACCATGGCAACAAAGCACAATCAAGGCCACAATTCCGCACAGCGTGGAATAATGCGCGGTGTGTTTAAGACATATTTTGGCATTGAGAATGTGTGCTTTACTGTGTCAAAAATTAGTGAGCTGGCTAAAAATTAATCTAGAGCAAATACGGTAATACAATCATTTTCTTTTTTGGTAGATTTAAGATCTAGGTAGGTATTTTTGATTCTTTTGAAATCACAAATTTTCGCAACAGTTCGTGCACACGCTAAACTGCAAACTGTGTGCTGGTAAACTCATACCTAAATCGGCTTTGAACGCATTTGAGTTTACTGGAAGCAATTATTCTTGATCCCAATCAACTGCAGTTGACAGACACCTCATTTCGGTAAACTCACATAAAACATTCAAAGCCGATTTATGAGTTTACCAGCACACAGTTTGCAGTTTAGCGTGTGTACCCCCATTATGTGAAGCATTAAAATACTTAGCATTCACTTTCTGTCAAACCAATTTCCAGGCAAATTGACATAAAAATAAGTGTAACACTAATATGAATGATAAAATCAATATGTTACTGCAAAAATTTGACAAAATTGGTGAGGTTGGCGAAAAGATTCTCAATTGTTTAAGAATGGTGAATAACATGGAAAATGAGAAGGATGATTTTGAATCAAGGGCGATGTATGTCAAACTTGATTTGTTGGCACAAACTTGGATGATTTCCTGTGTTACCTTCAGCCTTTTCACCGGTCTGTTTTTTTCTTTGGTACTTTCTAATTTCCAAGAAGAAACTTTTGAAAATTATTAATCATTTTGGTGCAGCTATCTACTTGAATCCTGTGATATTTGAAGATTATCCTGGCGTTAAGAATTTCAATGACTTTCTGGTGTTGATTTGCATGGTGAACTTGATTTCGAATTGGATATTGACAAGATATGCGAAGAATTCCCCAGATCCGCCCAAGGTTACTTGTTCATTGTATGTCCTGCATTTACATCATGCCGCATTTCTTCTTCGAAAAAATACTCGCTTTATGTTTTCCCCGAGTCAAAATACGGTGTTTTACGTTCACCGTATTACCTCGAATTACCCCCCCCCCCTTGAATTAACCCCCCTCGAAATACCCCCCCCCCTAAATTTTGGCTGAGAAAATAATAACCCCCCCCTCGAAATACCCCCCCCCTAAAATTGAGTGTAACGTGAACGTACATGACAAATACCGCAGTTTGTGATCTGTACTATGCAGAACACACGTTAACACTGATGATTAAGTGACGTTAGGGAAGGGTTTTTGTGTATATAAAGTCGGCGGACATTTCACCCTACAAAATCGGAGAGTTAGAATTCGCTCGTAAATAGAGCGAACAACGAAACTTGTGTCCCACGCGGACGCTAGAAATTGAAAAAGAAAATCATTTTAAAAGAAAAATGGACGTTTCGCAGCGTCCGCGCATGCCACGCCCTAGTTATCTACATTTTCAACGTTGCTCGTAAAGAATTTGACCGTTCAAACTACCGTTTTACCATTCAAACTACCGTTTTTGTTTTTATTTTGTTTTTCATTCGTTGGCTCCGTTCCAACAAAAGAGAACTTGGCAGCCGGCTTAAATTTCGAAATCCGCTATTAATATAAATAAAATAGGCTCACAATAGCTATATAACCATGTATATAAACAAAAATAGCTATTATGAAGGTGGAAATTGGCAAAGCGAAGTAAATTTTAACGATTTTTAGCTAACTTTCAGTTTTCACTCTCATTTGTACAATACGTAACTGGGATAAGGGCCAAGTTTTCATACGTGACCCGATCTATTCCAATCGTTAAAATAGTGCGTCACAATTCCTAATGCCGTCATGCACTCTCCACTGGAGAGATTGACGCAAATGTTTGTAGGGCGATACGTCTGCCGACTTTACAGTAATATATGCCTATAAACACATAAATCTATGTGATTGTTCGATTTTTCTACGTCTGCGTATGGGGAATTTCCGAAGATTTCTGGCGAAATAATATACCCCCCTCGAATAAACCCCCCCTCGAATTATCCCCCCCTCAAATTTTGCTGGCGAAATAATAAACCCCCTGGGGGTATTTCGAGGTAATACGGTACTCATCTTTTACGCAGTGTAAAAGTCAAAACTTTTACTTTACGTTTTCGGTACTCAGGGGTGCGTAAAAATAAATTACTTTGAGAAACGTTTGGTACTTTCAACAACTCTGCTGTAACGTATCTTATGTAAGTTTGCATAGGTGTAATTTCACTCTCTGTTTCTGTTGGCGCCGCACGGTGTTTCAAAATTTTTGCCAAATGTCGCCTTTTTGATCAGGACTCAGAAGCACACCATTTAACATTTTCCAGACAGAAACCAATGCCGCCTCGGGCGACACTTGTACCGAATGCTGCAAAAAGTGCAAATTACTCAAAGTGCCCCGTTCGCATCACTGCAAAATCTGCGGCACTTGCATACTAAAAAGGGACCACCATTGTTTCTTCGTTGGGAAATGTATCGGTTTGAGAAATCAGAAATATTTTGTTGCATTTACACTGTGGTTGTGGATCGGAGTGACTTATGGCGGCCTTTGTTTACTCTATTATGTGGTTTTTCTGTCAGGATATGAGGTGAGTAGTGTTTAGCAGAGTTGTGCGTAAATACACTTTCCCAATGATGAGTATTTATACTAAAGCATGAGGTATTCTTAAAATACCAAGGAAAGCATAAAAAAACGTAAGCGTAAAAGTTTTCTTAGAGAGTGCTCTCACTGTTGAGCACTGGAATACTATCATTTCCACTTTTGGATAAATAAATTAATATTTTAACTTGCATTGTCGACGGTGGTGACATTGGAATCCATTTCAAAAGCCCAAAAACATCACGACAATCATATACAAATTGACTGTATTCACAAATTTCATAAGAGACAGATTTTCAGTGCATACATGTGTATGGTTTTTTGTGTAAATGACTCTGTTTTATACTTTCTCAAAAGCGTAAAACAGAGCCATGTCCCAGGGTTCCCAGAAGTTTGATGGGTATATTTATACGAGGGTACTTACTACTTGTTCAACTGTTGAATGTACTTTGCATGTAAGCACAGCACATTCAAAATCTTTCAACCGTTAAGCAGGATCTTAGGCGCCTAACCAAAATCTCCTACACACCAAAACAATTTTCGCAGCTCGGCACATTCTGTTGGACTATATTCATGATTCCAGCCACCCAAGTTTACGTCATTCTCGGCGATGCGACATTTATGCAAATGTGCCAAGTTGTCTTGCTGCACTGCGCATCTCTGGTGCCAGTCCTAGACCCTGTAAAATGCCGTGTAAAATGTAAAAAGTCAAGCAAAGTGCCAAACGTCATGTAAAATGCAGAATGACATGCCAAGTGTCTTAAGTCATGCAAAATGATCTGGAAAATGGCAAAATTGCGTTTGCTATCACGTTTGTCAGTTTGCAGAGCATTTTACATGACTTTTGACACTTTGCATGACATTTGACATTTTACAGGACATTTTACAGGATCCGGTACTGCCCCCTGGCATTCTGCATGGCGACACATCAATTCTTCATGGCTAATTTCTTCATTTTGACTGACACAACTTCATTTGAGTATCATAGACTGAGACAGTTTTATCAGCTGGAATTTGGGAACTATAGAAAGGCTTTCGGAGGTTCAAAATGGTGGATGTTGCATTTGATAGTGCCCGTGGATCTGGTGACTTTTGCGAGCGGTATTTTGCGGCCGTGATTTCCTTGTGATAAAATATTAAAATTTATGTAGGACACTTGGATACGGTTGCAAACGAGTAGGTTAATACTTACCTGGAGAAAAATCTCAAGGTACATTTTCGGGTACATTCGGCGGACATCACACTTAGTATGGAAACCTACCATAACCCATCTGAATAATGAACCAAAAATTACACAGTTTTTAATCATCATATTCCGTTTTTACTATGGAATAATTGATAACAAAATTCATGACAGGATTTTATTCATAAATAAAATTACGTTAGGATTCTGCGCATACTTTGCGGTCCGCCGAGTATATTTGAATTTCTTTTTTTTGCTGAGTCAGTTTTTGAATTTATAGACTTTTTGAACAGATACCTATATTTATACCGGAATATTTGAACTTTTTCTACCGTAAATACATCGAAAGTGTCGCTCTGTTTTTGAATGGTTTTCAGCCATTTTGCAGACACATTTTCACATTTTATTCTACCCAACGTTCAGATAAAATCTTACATTTAAAAATATTGTTTGCCATCGTTGATTTGTAATTTGATTTTTTTCAACTATATAATTGTAATTGCAATTTAATGTAGGTATTTTTTTCACATGCACACGCATGCACAAAGCGTCAAGTTACCGGTTTACATTCAACAAAGCACTAAGTACGTTCTTTGTTTGATCAAAACGAAAAATCACACTAAACACATACACCAACATTGAATGAAACATCGCAACATTTTCTACCCTTTTCACATTGTATACAATTTTGCTCATGATTACAATTAACTGAAGGATCACAAGTATGCGCTTTATACTCCTTGCACAGTTCAAAGCTAGCTGGGATAACCGGCATGACAACACCAAGGGGCACTCCCAGACCCTGTAAAAGACCCTGTAAAGTGTTAAAGACCCTGTAAAATTTCATGTGTCATGTAAAAGACCCTGTAAAATGTCATGTGCCATGTAACATACCCTGTAAAGTGTCATGTGTATCCAAATATTATTTTATCATATTCAAATCTTATACACATGACACTTTTTCAGGGTTTTTTACATGACACATGACATTTTACAGGGTTTCTTACATGACACATGAAATTTAACAGGGTCTTTTACACTTTACAGGGTGTTTTACACTGTACAAGGTCTTTTACACTTTACAGGGTCTTTTACACTTTACAGGGTCTTTTACAGGGTCTGGGAGTGGCACCAAGGGTGGGGTCATTTGTTGCATGCAGCACGCAGCACATCACTCCTGCGGATAGACGCGCCCCTTCGCGGCAGGTGTTGGTCAAGTTTGGACAATATTTTTCTGGCCTGTAAAGTTGCAAATTTGCGACGCATGACAGGAACCTGGATAAGTGAATGCTGCGTTTCGTATAAATGTTCACTGGTTTGCCGCTACAGTGGCCCGCCCACCATAGTTGTTTAAACGTATTTACGTTTACTCGATAAATACGTCTACTAGCGTACTGCGTAAATACGTTTACGTTTCCTCCCGAAAAATACCGGTACTCACATACTCGTGTACTTTTAAAAAGCACGCAAGTACAGAAAACGTATTTTAAGGGGACAGAAAATTTTGCCAGACAGAAAGTGACATACCGTATTACCTTAAAATACCCCCATGGGTATTTATTATTTTGCCAGCAAAATTTGAGGGGGGGCGTAAATTCAAGGGGCGGGGTTATTCGAGGGGGGTTAATATTTCGTCAAAAATTTTCATGAGGATCGTAGTAAAAAGTAGGCATTTGCGTACCCAAAACAGGTAATAAATGTGTCCAAACAGTATATATTTGGACATAAAAACGTAGATAGGTAGCTACACAAACTAGTCTATGTGTAGCTGCAATGCAAATTAGCAGTAATAAATACATCATATACATTGCATACATGATGTACATCATTCCGGGTGGGGGGTATTTCGAGGGGGGGGGGGTTATTATTACCAAACCCATTTTGAGGGGGGTTAATTCGAGAGAGAGTTATTTCAAGGGGGGAAATTCGAGGCCATACGGTACATACATAAGACATTTTCCTAAGAAATACTTATCAGGAGAGAAAAACACATATTTGATGTATTTCAGGGTGAAAATTGAAAAAAACATATCTTTTATGTATTTCAGGTGAAAATTGAAAAAAACACAAATTTTAACATTATTTTTGAGTAAAAAATACTTAACTTTATGTTTTCTATGAGAATAAAATACCCATTTTTACGTTTTCTCTGGAAAAAAAATTCATTTTTACGTGTTCTCTGGAAAAGAAGTATTTTACTCACCTTTTATGCAGTGTAAAAGTAAAAGTAAAATAATTTGCGCTTTCTGTACTCAGGTGTCAGTAAAATGATAATACTTTATGTTTATGTTTACTTTTGAAAAAATTCAGTACTTTTAACAACTCTGCCGCACACTAGTCCTTGACACAGGAACAAGTGCGTTTGTTTGTGTACTGCACATTTAAAAAGTACAGACATTCATTCAAAAATTGAATTTGGTGCGCAAGGTCATCTGCATTTTTGATAAAATGTAAAAAAGTCAATTTTTACGGACACTATCTCTACTGTCTCTGACCATAAGCCGGAGTTACAGCATAACGATAAATAAAAGGTGAAGCGACAAATGCATGTCGCTGCAAATTTGATTACTCAAGAACGCTTGGTTGGAGGTATCCACCCGTAAATTGACATGTTGAAAGCACTACCCGATATCTACATCGTGTCCAAAAATTATCCAAAAAGCTCCAGTGGTTCTTGAGATATCGAAACGAAATGAAAAACGAAAATTTCGCTAAATTGATCATTCAAAAATGAAGTGAAAAATTATGCATAATGTCGTTTTCGATGCTTCACGGTTGATCCACGTGAAAACCATGCGAAAATTGATAAGTTGTATACTCGGTGGACATGATACTCTGCCCTTGCACTGAGTTATGTCTCACGTTGGAAGCGTGCCAATGATGATAAAGCATGTGATTTTTGTATAAAATGTGAAAATAATCATTTTTGTAAATAATTTAACGTATAGCGTTATAACAGAAATGACTTTTTTCAACTTTCTGTCAAAATCGCATGTGTGAAAAATCATTGGCACGCTTCCAGCGGGAACAACGCATGCAGGGTGTAAAGTAACTGGAGTATAGCATTATTCTATTTTAAACATCAAATGCAATGCTCGAGAATACCATAATTCTCAATGCTTTGTAATTGGCAGCAGGGTTGGTTTTATAAAAATTCATTTTAGTAAAATTGTATAAAAATTTTATAAAAATTTTATTTTATTTTTATTTTATTCTTGTTTCGTTTTATTTTATTTTATTTTATTCCCAAAAGTCATTAATAAAATAAAATGACACATTTTACAAAAATTTTACAAAAATTGTACAAAATTTTTACAAAAAATGAGAATCATGCATGCAAGGCCAGAAAAATGTTATAATTAGACCTATACATGAAAAACCTGTGACAAATTTTTCCCTTACTTTTCAAAAGTTGCATGCAGTATGTATTGTTAGCTAGCTGCAAGTGTAAAGTTACAATTATTGATAAGAATGGTTTGCATTTTCAGTTGAAGGACTAGTGGAGTGTGCTGGGCACATTTATAAAATGTGATGCAATTTGTCAATTGTCATGACGAATGTAAAGTAAAGTGTCAATTGTCATGCAAACTGTCAAGTGTCATGTCAAATGTCATGCAAAGTGTAAATTGTGTATCCAAATCTTGTGTTTTTGTATCCATAGTATGTATTGTATCCAAATCTTATGTTTTTGTATCCAAATGTTCACATAAGATTTGGATTCAACAACAACATAATTTGGATACAAAACATAAGATTTAGATATCAAACATAAGATTTGGACACAATTTGCTTGACAATTGATACTTTATTTTTCACATGTCATTACAATTTACACTTTACCTTACATTTGTCATGACAATTGACACTTTGCATGACATTTTACATGACATTTGACACTTTACACTTGGGACTGCTCCCATATCCATGAATAAACAGGTAGAGACTCAAGCAATGAGACAAAATTTTACAAAAAATATAAATTTTTATATAATTTTACAAAAATATGAATTTTTATACAATTTTACAAAAATTCGAATTTTTATACAATTTTTATTTTTATTCTTTAATTTTCCATTTTATTTTATTTTATTTTATTCTTGAATATTCCATTTTATTTTTTTTTTATTTTTATTTTTTTCTGAGATTTTGCCAACCCTGATTGGCAGTACTTTTGCATTGGTTATGATCAATTAAGCTTAAAAAGTCAGATCCTATCAAAGCATCTCTCAGATTACTCAGTCACAAACTTGATCCTGTTTTTTTCTTCAGATTGAACACATGATAAGCAACCAAGAGCTAACAGCGCTACCAGTGCTGTGATATCCATCATTATCATTGGTAAATAATTATAGGAGACTTGAATTTTGAAGATTAAATTACAACAACAGTTTTTCAGGCAGCCTTTTTCTCTGTGTAAAAACTTGTATTTGTGAGCAGTTATATTTGATGTTGGCATGTCGCTGCAATAAGGTCAATCTGACAGCATAAAGCTGTCACACCAGGGGCCAGATTTAATTCTCCCTACAGATTTGTAGGGTAGGGCGTACGCCCGATAGATTTTTTAAAGTTCAGCCGCATCGACGCACATGCACCGAGAGCAAGGCGGTTCGTAAAATATACGAAACCATCCCTTAAGTTTGCCGATATTGCAATATTACGTATATCACTTTGATTTTGGCCCAGAAATCACGATTTCGTCATTTCTTGGCATTCTGCCAATTCGTTTTTTTTTTATTTTGTCGGGTGGGTTACTCGCATAAGTCGCGCTTTTGTACGCTTGTGCATGCATTTCTTTTTTGTCGCTGCCCTCATGGTTTCGGTTGCAGACAGTGAACACTAAAAAGTGACCACCTGACTACACAAAAGCGCGACTTATGCGAGTAACCCGCCCGACAAAATAAAATAAAAACGAATTGGCAGACGGCCAAGAAATGACGAAATCGTGCTTTCCGGGCCAAAATCGAAGCGATATACATCATATTGCAATATCGGCGACCTTAAGGGATAGTTTCGTGTATTTTATGAACCGCCTTGCTCTGGTGCATGTGCGTCGATGCGGCTGAAGCGCTTAGACTGTTCACGTGAACCGCGCATGAAAATTCCATGCGCATTTAATTTATACCTTGAACCGCGCAATGGGCATTTGACTTTTCACTCTTTTTACCGCTTTTGGCGCTTTTTTCGAGTAATAAAATGAAAAGTCATGTGACAAACAAATACTTTTGACTTTTGACTTGGAAATACTTGAGTAAAAAAGTAAAAAGTCATTTGACTTTTCAGTTTTTTTTACCTGTAAAAAGCGTCAAATAATTTTGACGAGTGAAATGTATTTACAGTTGTCACATGACTTTTCACTTTACTTGAAAACGTGCCAAATATTTTTTTGGAGGCATCCAGGTGCTCATGTATGGGGGGCAAACACAGTGGGGGGGGGGGGCGTGTGAAAATCCCCTGCCCGGTACGCACAAATGACCGGTACGCACAAATGCCCGGTATGCACAGAGCATCAGATTTGTGCATACCGGGCATTTGTGCGTGGCGGGCTCAATTTTGTGCGTGCCAGGCGTTTGTGCACGCCGGGCGTTTGTGCGTAGGAGGCCTGGCCCAGTGGTAGTAGCCCAAAATTTTGCCTCCGGGATAGATAGATAGGTGAGCGGCTTCCGGGATAGATAGATAGCTGGGCGGTTTGGGGGGGGGGTGAACCCCCCCAACCCCCTCTATTCGCGACCCCTGTGTCACACATGCCAAAATTCTGACTTTATCAGTAGGTGAATCAAGCTGTGTGAATCCTGGCAAGTTGGCTTGATTCAATGCAATTTTTATTGTGTGTTTTTAGCTATTGAAAGTACGGGTGTCCCGTTGCTGGGCCATTGTTTTCATGGCGGCTAGAGGCTTCATGGCGCCTGGCGCTAGAGCCAAAGGTAAAAGCGCCATGGCGCTTGGCGCTATTTTGGTGTGGCGCCATTGGCGCTCAGCGCTGAAGTCCTGGCGCTTTTTACATGAGGGTGCACTGTTTCGCACATACACCTGTTTCGCACAAACGCCAGTTTCGCACACGCATGAAATTTGTGTCGCACAAACGCCCGTTTCGCACAAAAATGATGCCTGTGCAAAATAGGCCTATGTGTGGAACAGGCGTATGTGCGGTACAGGCGTATGTGCGAAAGAGGCCTATGTGCGCGTCACTGGTGCGTGTCCGGGCACCCCAACTTTACCCCCTCCCCTTTCCCGCTGCACAATGAGTTCCAGGGGCTGTCTGAGTTTTCATTTTGCAAGGAATTTTCCATGAATTTTGACACTTTGCATGACATTTGACATTTTACAGGGTCAAAAGTGTTAGAAAATGCCCTGCAAAATGGAAACTCAATTCTGCGAACAATGCGGAACTAGCGTTGGGAAACTGGAACCGAACTTTCAGTACCCGAAAAAGTTTTGGGTTTCATTTAGTTTACAAATGCTAGTGCATCCAGAACATGGAACGTGCACTAGCGTTGGTAAACTAAACTAACCCAAAACTGTTTCGGGTACTGAAGTTCGGTTCCAGTTTCCCAACCCTAGTGTCGCATTGTTTGCAGAACAGTGGGGTAAAGTTGGGGTGCCGTCACTAACGATGGCAAAAAAAGATTCGAAAATTCGAAAACATTTTTGAATTTTCGAATTTTTCCGGAATTTTCGAATTTTTATTTCACCCCTAGAAAAAACACTTAAAAATCGATTTATTTTTCAAAAAATTTGAAAATTCGAAAATACTTTTCGAATTTTTCAGGCAATTCATGGCACTCTTAAGTTCAACGTACTAAATACAACGAAAATTGATACGCGGTGCTTATGAAAATCGAAACAAAACAGAAAAAAGGTCCAAAAACGTTGAAATGTAAACTGCCCTGTAAAATGTGAAATGTCATGCAAAGTGTCAAAAGTTATGAAAATGCCCTGGAAAAATGGCAAACATATTTGCCATTTTCCACAGCATTTCCATGACTTTAGACACTTTGCATAACATTTGACATTTCACAGAGCATTTCACAGGTGTCTGGGACTGCACATAGGAACTGCACATATTAATAAGTAAAAGAGATGTGATCAAAGATATACTCCAGCGACATTACACTTTATAATGAAACCTACCATATCCCATCTGAATAAAAGAACAAACATAAAAAATTTTCATCATATTAATCAAATTGCTTTGATAAATATGATGAAAATTTTTTTGTTTGTTCTTTTATTCAGATGGGTTATGGTAGATTTCATTGTAGGTGTAATGTTGCTGGAGTATAAGAGTGGTTTTGAGTATTGGTTTGAGAAGTACCCATATTTCGTGCAGCTAGCACTGTATGCACTGAGTACGCTCAGTGTGCTATACTCTGGCAAAATTTCACCCTACATTTTTCTGGTGGTAACACTCCATCATGACGTCATAACCGCAGTCCGCAGTGAACTTACGGCTGACTGAACTGGTTTGGAGTCAGGATGAAATGGAGTGCAGTGGTGAATCAGTTCACAAGTTTTCAGTTGGCTGTCTGCCAGCCAAAGATATAAATCATATCTATTTGTAGATTAGCACGTCTGCCAAGTATAGCCACTTCCAAAACAGTCTAAGTTCTGTGTTTAAAGCTTCAGATACAATATTTTTCCAAAAAAAATCGAAAATTATTTGAAAAAATTCGAAAAATGGCCAAAAAAATTCAAAAATTGCCAAAAAAGATTCGAAAATTCGAAAATTAAATTCGAAATTCTAAAATTAATTTCAGGAAAAATTCGAAAATTTGAAAATTCATTTGGGAAAAAACACTTAAAAATTTAAATACTTTTTTTTGGAGGGTTTGCCATCGTTACCGGTCACACGCTCGACTCACACGCACAGACGCCTGTTTCGCACATATGCCTGTTTCGCACATACGCCCGTTTCGCACAGGCATCATTTTTGTGCGACACGGGCGTTTGTGCGAAACAGGCTTATGTGCGAAATAGGCCTGGCCCTTTTTACATGACTACTGGTGTCGTTGCATTGCAGTTTTGCAGTGCGTTGTCATATTTTCAGGCACTGTTTCCATCACTTTTCGTCTACCATAACGTAAAACGCATTACGTTTGCTAGTTTCCAACATGATCTAAATATAGTCAGGCTAACCGAAAAATTATCATCACATATACGTTTTTTTACCGATTTTATAAGCAAAGTTTTTGGGTTTGTTTACAAAGTCGAACGATTCAATATCCACTCAAACACGGATGCCGCTTTTTATCAACACTATTTATTGTGCTTTCTGTTATGTAAAATGTAGCCCACATGGATCAAACGTGAAACGTTTCAGTATTGATTACAATTTCAAAGATTTTTACCTAGGTATTTACATTTGATTTTAGTACAAAATTAGCATTTTTGATTCACCACTTCATTTAGTGTAAATACATTATCAATGTGTAGTATTTTTGTGGTATGTTCAAGCAACTACTACAAATGAAAATGTCAATAGCTTTGATTTAAAACCAATAGCGACAGTGTGGGGGAGAATACATAGGGATAGGCCAGTAACATTTTATCTTTTATGTGAACTCATTTGAGCAATTAAGAGGACCTAGTGGTGGCGTGGCGCTTTTTCAGCACCATTTGTTCGTTTCTTTGGAACAAACCCATCGTTAGACTCATAACTTTATTCCAGTCAAACTTCCGATACATTCTGAGTTACTATTAAATTGAAGTGGTTTTGATCTAAGAAGATGATTGAATAAAAATGCAACAGTAGCTGGTAAAACTGCAATTACATATCGAGGTAAAATTTCCCATACATGATAAAAAATGTTCGGTTTGCGTTTTCATGAGTCGTTTTCCAGCCACTTGATGTGGATTTTGTAAATTGTAAATAATGTTGTATAAATATAAATATGTGAGATGATTTAACATTATAAATACAAGTGATACAATTTCGTATTGCTGTGGTTGTAAAAAAATCCCCAAGCGACACCATTTGATAGATCAAAATAAACAACCGACTCATTTACATTCACAAATTTGTGCTGCAAACTCTGATGAACTCATTATCATCCAGGAAAGGTGTTTCCATTTGTAAACCTGAAAACGAAAGTTTTTTTCTTAAGAAGGTTCTTTATGTGACACCAGTGACTGTTGACATGTCCACATTGACGTTACGTCGTCTATGGGAAGTTGGTTTTTATAGTGGTAGGACTTGATGCCCTGCCCTTGCACATACTTATGTCGTCATCCAGCAGAGCAGAAATGGGGAACTTATGTTAAAATTTGAACGAAAGAACGTCAAAATAGAAGCCTACTATGCACTGCATTCCCGGAGACTGCGGAACGTATTTGGAAATTCTAACATAAGTTTATCATTGCTCCATTGGTATACAAAGACATAAGTATCGACGGCTGGGCATCAAGTCCGACGGCTATACAGACAGAAACCAGAGATAAGTGTCAGCTGGTATTTAGATGATATTTTCCATCAGTTTTTCACATAAATTTAAAAATTGTATACAATGATAATAATTGGACCAAATTATAGACAAAGATTCTCAACCGATACTCAGCAAGACTCAGAAATCTAGTTGCCAATTAGGGTGTCAACTTTCCATTTTCTGTTTCCGCTTTCCGCAGGCAAAATTTTTTTCGTTTCCGTTCCGTTTTCCAGCAAGTGCAAAAAATTCCATTTTGGTTTCCGTTTTCCAGCAAGTGCAAAAAATTTACAGTTTCCGCATCCCGCAGGCAAATTTTTGTCCGTTTCAGTAGTGAGTACCTAAGATAAAGACAGCACATTTCGCAATCCGTGGACAGAAAAGAGACACACTTTAAAAATCGTTTTTTTTTTATTTTTGTAAAAAGAAGAATCGAAGCCCATGGAGTGAATTGAAGCCCATGGAGTGAATCGGAGCCCATGAAGGACTTTCGAAACTCATGGAGGACTTTAATTGTAACCAGAAGAACCGAAACCGATGGAACGGCCGTGAGAGCAACAAGATATATCCACGTTATGACATGTAGCATTAGAGAAGCGCTCGCAGATGAGTTGAGCGATTCTGTCGCCAAGACATATGTGATACCAATTATTAGAATGGTTATACAGTATCACTTTTATTTCTCCATCGTAATCAGGATCGATCACTCCTCCACCAACTTCTAATCCATGGAACATTGAAAGTCCACTACGTGATGCCAATCGTCCGTAACAATCTTTTGGAAATTGAACTTTCAAATCTGTCTTGGCAATCAGTCGCTCCTTTGGTGGTATAAAATATTCCTCGGAGCTTGCGATATCGAAACCGGCAGCCTTCGGTGTACATTTTGTTGGTGGTTTTGCATTATTACTCAACAATTCAAATTTCAACAACTCACCCGACATCTGAAAAGAGCATGGATCTGTTAAGTAGAACGTCTTCATCAGCCGCAAATAAACTGCTTTCATGAATATATGTATATCCTCGATTCTTTTTTCCTCCTTTTTTTCTTGAAATTTTTGCGATAATACCGTGACGATACATATCATAGTTTAATTGAATATCTCTGCTCCTCGGATCCCATATTTCAAATGGGTCTCTTTTGTAGTAGTGATTCATATTCACACCGTTTATCCATAATGTATATTTTGCATAATTGTCTTTCTCTCGATCCCAGCGACAACATTCTTGCTCCAGAAACGTTAAACGAATACAATTTTTATAAATACCGTGGAGGTATTTTTCAATTAATAATTCGGGACCTTCGTAATTAGGTCGATTGAATACCTCTCCCGTATGTTCAACCTTAATAAAAGATATGCGGTTGTTGGTGTAACCGCTACTGGACATTAAATTATATAAAACATATGTATTTAATGGAATGCGTTTGAATTTACCTAAATCTTTTAATATTTGTCTTATCGGCGTATTTCGTTTTATTGCGCAACAATATTTGAAGATTTTACGATATTGTTTGTATTCGTGTATATTCTCTATAAATGAAATTGAATCAACGTGATCATATTTTAACGGTAATTTATATATTTCTAGTATATGTCTTTTTATTATATCGCTTCGCGACGCCATCTTTATTTCTGAAATGGTGTACTAGCGTGGGCCATTTATTTTAATACCTTTTACATGCTCCATATTATTACATAAAAAATTACATAAATTCACTCCATTTAACCATATGTTAAATAATTTGTCACCCTTTTTGTAATATGATCCATTAGTTAACGGTATCTGTTCCAGTATCACAAAGTGGTAGTTCTTATTACCGCCTAACGGATGCACAAAATTTTTCAGAGATAAGTTCCTGTCCACAATTTTATCACAGAACACGTGGAATATGAGTAACGGTAATAATTCGTTCGATGTTAAAAAAGCTAACAATTCAATCACGAGAGTGTTTATGGTAACTTTATGTAGAAAAGTAATTTTTAATGTATCGCCTTTTTTCATTTCGTCCATGTCGCCCGAATTTTCTTCTGGCATTAGTTCCGTTGTTTCAAAATATGTTTTGTGCATAGTTACACTCAACTCTGATTGAATGTGATTTTGTTTTAATACGAAACTGTTTGATAGCAAGGTCTTGCCAAATAGCATCTGAATGAGAAAAGGGAACATTAACTTTCATCAACCATGTAATCATATTCCTCACATTCGCTTATCTTATATATCTCCACAGATTTAGGGACATAATTTTTCAAAAGTAAGTAAGCGTCATTCTCTATACCATGATCTGCCAAACGTCTACACGAGTAATTAATAGCCTCAGATTTGCTGGAAAATTTGTGTGCAAATTTTCTCAAATACGCCTCGAACTGTGAATCCCAATCTTTTTTATCAGTATTAATATAATCATCCCAATTTATTGTTATCATTGTTCCTTCGAATAATCCACAGTTTTCACAATGTTTTTTCACGTACTTTTTCAATTGTCGCAATATTTTTCCCTGATTAGCCAATATTTTTCCCTGATTGGCCATACCTATGTAAAATTGAGGCATCGTTATGCGGTTACGGGTATAATGTTTACATCATCTAATGTGAATTTGTATATCATGTAATATTTGTACAGAGAATCGCTAGCATCCCCAGAGTCATTTGCCTTGACATATTCGAATGCGCGATCTTCCGACGTGAAGACTATATCAAATGTACGTTCGATTTTGGTACACAAAGTATCGACTCTGTTTTCAAAATATTTTTTTATATTTTCCTTAGATACCCCTTTACCAGTCGGAAAAAACAGCACTGATACAGTATATAAAACTGTATTTTCTTTATTGTATAAAAACTTTTTACGTATTTGATCTCTCAAACCCAACTCAGTCTCGTTCACTTGCGTCGACTGGTTCATCTGTGTTTGAAAATTACTTCGTATCAATGCTGCTCTCTCTGGATGATGATATTTCTGATAAACATTCCATAACATCATCAGTAGAGGCGTATTCGTCCGTTAACCAAGTAAATACAAATATAGGGTTTCGAAGGTTAAGGTAAAAGTTCAAATCCTTAACCCAAAACGAAAGGAAAGCCAATCTGGTGTTTGAGTTTTCGTTTCGTTTTTCAATGTGATATAATACTTTTATTTTTAGTTTTTTATATTTGTATTTACTTACCTTTAGTATTTTGGACAACTTGGTTCGTCGGACATGCGTTCTTAATAAAATATCTAGTTTTATAGAGTTAGGTAATATATGACAGACATCTCTTATTTTTGAAGCCAATCTACACATTGAGATGGATTCAGGTACTTTATCGATATGGTATTTATTTTTGTGCACCCTGTTAGAATTTCGAATAAAAAGGTTTTGATAATCCGTGCTATTTATTTGACTGTGCACAAATATGTCTTCACTTAACGTAAGTACCTCTATCTCTATATTCCTATAGCGGTTCATCTGAAATTTTTCATACCCTTTAATATTTAATCACATTTTAACGTAAACAACAAAGTTACCTTTATGTATCGATAGATCGTCGGATGTAGACGGTTCTCGAATGCTGCTGCGTTTGATATCGGCGGCGGGTGGGCGGGGCGGCGGCGGCGATCGATAGCTGAATTCGGCAATAGACGAATTCAATGTGTTTGTATCAGCTTGATGATATACGGCAGCGGCGGCGGCGGCGGCGGGTCGATGTAGGTGGAGAAACTTGCGTGTGAAGGAGAAAGTGAAATATACCTCCCTTTTTATACGATACGTGTGCTGCGCGTAGTAATTTTATAATGTGATGTTTTGATTTCATTATATTATTACAACGCAATATCGAAATGTGTGCTGCGCGTAGTAATTTTTACACTAGGATATTTTTAATTTCGTTATGGTGTTACAGCGTAATCTTTAATTTCGTTATGGAATTACAGTGTAAAATTGTTACACTAATACAGGGTGCGATATATAAGGGCACCTTTTTTACAGTAAGGTCTCACATAAACGCCATGGCAGAGCAACGAAACTATCAACTGGTCGATAACCCCCCCAGCGACGACGAGGAAGATCAAGCCGCAGCAGAATTTTCATCGGAGGAGGACGAATTTGATGAAAATAAAATCAAATATGAAGAGGCAGATCCCGTAACTCTCAATAAGCATTACGAATATGTCAAGGATAATATCGCGGAAATAGAACAGAATGAACCAAAGTGGAAAGATTTGTTCAAGATTAAAGAACCGTGGTTAGAGAAAAATGGAAAGTTCTATACTAACTATTACGTGTACGATGTACAATTTGCGCCGAAATTGGAGGATCACGTGTATGATCCTATATCTTTTTTAGAATATGTATTGGCAAAATGTATAGAAAAAGTGTATAAGGATTATTTTTCAGATAAAGATAACGAACAGACGCAAAGAATTTTTATTGGGATAAAAGTTATGTCAAAAAGTTTTGATAGAGGCTATATACTATCAAAGATAACTCACTTACAAAATGTGTCTATCGCATCAATTTTAAACAGAGTTGAAATGATTTTTCAATCTGCCGGTATCGAAGAGGATAATTTGTTTAACGGGTTTTCCGTCAATATTACAACTGTGGAAAGAAAAG
The DNA here is from genome assembly GCA_964036195.1 of Sphaerolaimus hirsutus. Classification (NCBI taxonomy): domain Eukaryota; kingdom Metazoa; phylum Nematoda; class Chromadorea; order Monhysterida; family Sphaerolaimidae; genus Sphaerolaimus; species Sphaerolaimus hirsutus. Next base: position 18,007,548 of record OZ038453.1, on the reverse strand, counting down.
ATGTGATAGCTAAAGGTTTTGATTCGATGGCTAAATTTTTACCAGACATAAATAGTAGGATAAAATATCACAAAAAAGCAATTTATAATCCACCGGACATAAAATCTCTATCGGATCAATGTTTACCCATTTGTCTATTCATGGGTAGACAAAACTTGTTGGCATCCACTACAAATCAGCGAAATTTATTTAAAAGATATAAGCGTAAAAGTAGAAAGGGTAAATTTGTCACGTTGGAACGAGACGTTTCCAGATTCATAGAATTTGCTACTGCTTCATTCAAATATAATCCTAAATGCAATGATTTGTATAAAAATGTTGAAATTTTGGTAAATGCTTTAAATAAATTCCCGCCCAAGTACAGACATGTAATATATCGATGTAGAGTTTGGTCTATTGTCGACGGCGGTATCGAAATAATTTTTGAAAGTCCAAACAAAAGTAAAAGAAGTGCATGTATTGATTTATTGTATGATGACGCAGAAAAACATATGGTACTGGTCAAATCAATTAGCTCATTAGCTAATTGTTATAGAGTAACGGAATGTTGTAATAAAATTATTTTCAATAAGGACTCACCGTGCAAGTGTTCCAAATCAAGTTGCCCACTATGTTTTGCGTCTGTAATATGTCCTATAGAAAAAGGTGCAAATACTATACACTGTGAAAGGTGTAATAGATCATTTTACAACAGAAATTGTTATGAAAATCATTTAGTGAATATTTTTCCTCACAAACACAATAATCAAATCACAAAAATAATGGATGATACCGACGAATCAGACAAAGATTCGTATTTAAATGAAAGCGACATTAAAAAACTTAATTCACACGACTCATCGTGTCAACCGTTAACGGTGTGTCAATGCGTTCACTTTTGTAGTACGTGCAAAAAGAAAATCATATTAAGTCAAAGTCACGAAAATTGCGGTTTCACGAAATGCACATTTTGCGACATATACGTCCCCATACATCAAACTTTTAGAGCACATCAGTTTGAATGCTTTTTTCAGAAACCAATACCTTACGAAGTTAAATACCCGGGTAGACATTTTGAACTCATATTTTACGACACAGAAACTTTTCAAAAACCAATTGTGGAAAAAAAACAGCTCAAATGGGGTGAAGATGAACCAACTAACAGCACATCAGAAAATGTCTATCGTAAGGTACACGCAACGTACGCAGTGTATTGCATGAAAAGGTGTAACGAATGTATTTTTGAAGAACAACCGTGTGGGCGGTGTCAATCGTGTACAAGATTTTTCTATGGAATAGATGCGATATCAAAGTTTTATACATTTTTAATGGATTATAAGCAACATACTAATCTAACGGTAATTGCTCATAATTTGAGTTTTGATTTATGCGAAATTTTATGTTTATTTATAAAAAATGGACAGCTACCTAATTTGTTACTATCTAATGCGAGAAGAATATTTTACATGAAACTTAATAGTAAAATAAGTTTTTTGTGTTCATTGAAATATTTTCCCATGAGTTTGGAACAGGTCGGCAAGGCTTTTAATTGTACAAATCGTAAAGGTAACTTTCCACACGGTATAGTTACTGAGTATAATTTGAACACTACATATGAAGCATTACCGCACTCAGATTATTACGATGTAGAAAACATGAAAGTTGAGCAGAGACAAGAGTTTTTGGAATGGTATGAAAAAAATAAATATAACGAGTTCGACATTAAAAAGGAATGTTATGAATATATCAAATCAGATACTATGGTATTAGAGGAAGCATTCGTAAAATTTACAAAGGAGATTTTTTATACGTTCAATATTATTCCTCACCTTAATTCAAAAAGTTTAAGTAGTTTAGCCAATTTTATCTGGAAAAGTCAACACGTTGACACATCTGTAATTGTACACACTCCACCTCATAACAGCTTTAATGTAGGTGATATGCAGAGTAAGTGGGCCTTGAAAAGCATTTTAGCCGTCGCCAAATATTACGATAACAAGTACATTCAATATTCGAGATCTCAAGAAGGAGAGAAAACGATTTCGTGCTACGACCCCAACATTGATGATTTTAGAAATTTCAAGGTAGACTGCGTTGTATATAAGGATGAAAATAAAACACAAATTGATTTTTTTCGCGAGTATTGCGGCTGTAGCGTACATGGGTGTCCATCTTGTCATACAGCTAGATACGCTAAAATAAGACAATCTCATTTAACCCATAAAGAGAATTATGAAAACACTATGAAAAGAATAGATTTGATTGAAAATCAAACGGGATTCAAGGTAGAGGTTTGGTGGGAATGTGATATTCGAAAACTGAAAAGCGAAAGCTTAACATTTGCTAGAATTTATAAATCCATCAAGGTTAGAGAACCGTTGAATATGCGATTAGCGTATTACGGAGGTAGAACAGAGCTTTTTAGCTGTTTCGCGTCCACTAACCCAAACGGTAATTTGTTTGAAGAAAATTTACCACTAGAATTTAATCCAAATTATACAATTAACGCCGTGGATATATGCAGTCAATATCCGGCGACTATGAAAAAATTTCCTATGCCCATCAAAGCACCGAGAGTGTTGACGCAAGAACAGCTAGAGTTTTTAACAGGTTACAGGAATAAACAATTACCGTTTGCAGCCGGGGTTTTACAAGTCGACATTTTACCACCAAAAAATTTATTATTGCCGTGTTTACCCATGAAAATTGATGAATTTTCTGTATACGCATTGTGTTATACATGTGCAAAAAAATACGCATCAGGTAAGGAAAAGTTACCCCCACCAGACGGATCATATCAATGTCAATGTACACAGAATCAAAGAAAAATGTTTGGAACTTGGTCCGTCAACTGTTTAAATATGGCTTTGGAAAGAAATTATCAAATAATTCGGGCGTACGAAGCGCTCATTTATGACAATGTATCTGTTTGGTCACCGGAGTCGCCAGAAGAAGGAGTGTTTAGTTCTTTTATAGATAAAATATTTGCCTTAAAGGTTATGTCAGCCAAACACAATTTCAAAAATGAACAGGAAAAGTTACAGTTTTGCCAAAAGTTTAATCAGATTGAGAAATGTACATTAGACCCAGATAAGTTTCAAGAGAATTCTGCCAAGAGTAAAGTATGCAAATTACTATTGAATAGCGCCTATGGACAATTAGGCATGAATAGCCAGAAATCAAAATACATGTTTATAAAAGACCCAAACAAGTTTATGACAACCGTTTTTTCACCCATGAATGAAATCGAAGAGATTTTTATTATGAATGAGAATGTGGCCAGGGTAAAATTGAAAACCACTAACGAACACGTACAAAATTCTCCAAATTCATGTCTCATTTTGGCGCTTTACATTACTAGTTACGCAAGATCAATGTTACAGCGATTATTGGAACAATTTCATTATAATCAATTGTTATATAGCGACACTGATTCCTGTTATTACGTTCACGATAACGCGGCGGATGGACATCAACACCCGGAATTGAACCCGGGTATATTAGGAGGACTGGACAGCGACGTACCGAGCGACCAATTCATATCTGAGTTTATAGGCATAGCGAATAAATTTTATTCTCAAACATTCAGGAAAAAAAATGATCCGAATGACGCGTATACAGTATTAAAGGCAAAAGGGGTACGCATGACTAATAATAACAAGTATTTATTGCAAAGTAACGAACTCAAGAAACAACTGATATCATATTTTTCTCCTTTGATATTTTCACCGCATTATATAAACACCGTGAATCTTCAATTTAGACACACCCCCAGTCTATTATCAATCACCACTGAAAATGTTGTTAAAAGACTTCATTTTCAACTGAAAAAAAGATATCATTATTGGCACGGCGATAAACCTTGGTCCGTTCCGTGGGGTTATTCTGGCAAAAAACCTCATAATGGATGAAAAATACTTTACCGATAAAGACGTCCAGTTCGCCGAATATGGTCAGTCTTATCTCGTTATAGGCCCAAGCAAATGCGGTAAAAGCTCCTGGTCTTTGAAGTTTTTACAGCACGCATTAAGAGGGTCATTAAATTTAGATCAAATACCTGACAAGATTTTAATATGCTCAGGCAGCAATCAACATAATCACCCCGTGTATCAACAGTTAAAATCAGAGTTTCCAGATAAGGTAGAAATATTGGAGCGTAACAAAGTACCGTCTTTGTCGTCATTGGAAGACAGCAACTTGGCGCAAATCGTTGTATATGATGATATGCAACTATTAATGCCGCAGTGGTATACCAGCCGTTTAATTACAAATTCTGTTAGTCATTCAAAAAAGTTGATGATACTTGTGCAGATTCACGACCCTTATTATAGTAGTTCTCTGAAAATTTTGAGGCGCAATTGCACCTATCTAGTGCTATTTAAATACCCTACCGAACAGGTTGTAAATTCATTAGCCTCTAGCTGGTTTGGACAAAGTGAACAAAAACGAAAATTTTTACTGGCTTATAGCGACGCAGTTATTAAACCGTACGGATATTTATTAGTATCATTTCAACACGTTCCTAACCCCATATTTCAGGCGAGGACCAATATATTCAACGAAAACAACGAGGATCAAATACTGTATGATTTGTCTTCTAATTTTAACAACAACAACAATTCCGCATCTGATTTATTCACAGTTTCCGATCAACGTCGCCACCACCAGCAATAATGAAGAAAGTACCCAGAGTCAAGAAGTACGCTAAAAAGCTGGATAAAGCTACAAATATACAAAGTGATAAAAAATTGAGGCACTATTTAAGTAGTGCGAGCGGTAATGTGATTTCATCCATTTTGGATATAGCTTTTAATGTCAGCTATAATCGTGATATAAGAAGGTTAATTGGTAAATCGGTGATTCGTTCACTCGAATATTTTACGCCATTGATTAAATTATTATCAAACTGCAAGTCTGTCAAAAGTGGAAGAAAAATTTTGGTGAAACACGCCTCGATATCATTAATTAAATTATTAATTAAATCTGTAGCTTTCAAGATATTCAAACATGGACAACCAAAACCGATCAAATATAAGCGTTAAGGACTTCAAATATGTATTAAAAAAGTTTGTTGATGAGCAAGTGGGAAAAGAACAGTTCCAAAAGCTTATCGAGGACATATTAAAAAGTGAACGTTTAACACCAGAGCAAAAATATCATTTACTTTTGGCAGCGAGAAATAAATTATCATTAATATTGAATAATGTCAAAAGCGCCGAGAAAAAAAATTTACTAACTACCAATACATCATCAAACGCTGTAAGTGGTTTTGCGGATGAATCGACCCCACCCACAGAACCTCCAGCAGAAAATACACCCCCTGAAACTAAACAAACACCGTTCAACACGCCTGAGCAATCCAATGAATCGTTTTTTCCAGTTCAACTGTATCCACGGACGGATGAACACCCTAAAGCGTCTAAACAGAGTAGCAGCACTCCACATCGTCCAACCCAGGAATCGTCAGTTAAACGCAACTTACTAAATTTTCGAGAGCCTGTTGCGGAAAATGAACAACGAGGTCGCGATGATCAAGGCAACGGCGACGACGACGACGACGACGACGAAAGCGAAAGCGATAGCACATTATCACCTAAAGATGGGCGCGTAAAAAAAGGTGTGCCCAAGATTCAAATAAAAGATGAAGATCCGAATATATTGTCAGATAAAATGAGGGAAACACACAGAAGATATATGCATAGAGCGTGGGTCGATACTAATAATCAAATTATTACTGATAATGCGAAGGTAGTAAAAAATTCGAATTATTCTGATATAATTCGATATTTGGCTACGATTGTGCTAAAAAAACTCGGTGAACCCGCATTTATACGAAAAAATCCAGATAAACCGTTGGGGTTTGAAGATTTCTGGCGTCACATGACAACGCTACGACATCACACGCGCGCTGACCACAAACGACAATTACTGGATCTAATCGGTAAGGGGAAAAAAAGAAATAGGAAAATCAAACGTAAGCGTTCCAAGATATCACAACCGCAAAACATTCAGTGGTTGCAAAATACTTGGTAACTCGATATGAATAAAAAGAGTAAAGAAGCGTTATTGAAATACTTGTGGTATGGTAAATATAAAAAAGGAAAATTGTTGGCAAAAAAGATAACGCAGGGATTGTTCGCGAGAGTGCAAGTTCTTTACAACGAGTCAAACAAATATGACAAAACAATAACACGAAAATTTGTCACAGAATGGTTAAAAAAACAAACGGGATACGTTTTGACGAAACAAACAAAAAGGTCTAAAAGAAACACGCGTCCCGTAATTAGTACAGGTATTTACGACTGTCTAAGTATAGATTTGGCTTTTTTAGGACCACCTAAAACTAACTACGGGAACACCGCCGTACTGTTAGCAGTGGATACTTTTTCAGACATGATACATTTTAGAATATGCAAAACAAAAGCCGCGCCACACGTTACCAAAAAGTTTGAAGAAATACTACGTGAAATTGAAGCGAGGGGTGGTAGTGTTGAGACAGTATTTTGCGACTATGCAGCCGAATTTCTGAGTAAGGAATTTACTGAATTTTTATCAAATGAAAAAATAACACTAACTCCATTAGCCAGTTACCAGAAAAATTCACCCGTCGAGAAAGTAATTTCAACTATTCGACTGAAATTAGCTAGGTTTTATGCCACCACAAAACATAAAAGATATTACTTTGCATTGCGATCCATTATCGATGCTATAAATAGAACCCCGCGCAAATATTTAGGCAATAAAGCGCCTATTCAGTTGAACATTTTAGACGATCGTGAAATCTTTAAAAAGAGATTTCGCCCAAAACTCGAACGAGGATCTTTGAAAAACATAGCTCCAAAAAAGAGACCAAAAGTCAAATTCTCAATTAACGATCCCGTGAGGGTACGCATCCACAAAACGTTTGCAAAGTCTACGGATCAGAAGTTTTCATCAAACATATATTACATTGCAAAAATTAAGCACAATTTTTGGCCATATACTTATTATATTTCCAAAGTGAAAAACGCGTCCAATTCTGAAATATTACCTAAAGTTTATTACGCCGAGGATTTGGTCAATGTTGAAGAAAACGCGCTGTCGAAAGATGGTGGCGATGACTGAATCAGTACCCGTTTCTCAAACAATCGCAACAAACGACGACGAGGCAGCAGAGACAATCGATCAATTCATACCCATGCAACCTAATAGAAAAACACTAACATGTAATATAAATAAAAAGATATTTGCTCAAATAGGCATATCAGTGGTACAATTATTGACCGTGATTATTATTCTGGTTTATATTTCAACGCGATTACCGCCAAATATCATTGCCGAAAAATCTCCAGAAATATTAAGAGCATTCCTGAGAGTTTTTGATAAAAATTCTGCTCAAGAACACGTTTATGATTTAATTTTTGCTAATCAGCATAATACAGTCCAAAATGGAACCAAAATCTAATGAATATCATATTGACGTTATTTTAGAGACTAACAATGAAGACTGTACGGCATCAAATATGGTTTACGATTTTCCCAGTAATATACAATTCAATTTGTCTCAAAATTGGGAAATCGGTTTAACGTCATTGTCGTTTACGCATTTAGACAGAACAGAATCTATTCTTGAACACGATCAAGAAGAGTATTACATGGTATATGATTTTAATAATAAATTTCATTATGGAAAAATGGATTTCTCCAATCTTACGGTCAAAGGAAAGTTTCTCAAAATACCGAGTGGAGACGATTTGATCAATTGTCTCAAAGAAACGTTTCAAAATGCTGTACAGTGTGAGAGTTTGAAGGAGTTGAAAGAAATGAATGTACCATACTGGCACGAAATGTTCGATTCAATAGAAGCATATCAAAGGCCGGCAACTAAATTCTTTTTACCCAAACCCCCAGGCGCTAGAAGAAAACGTCAACACGTACCCTTTGAAGATTTAAAGGATAACAATTACGGGCTGGCTAATATAGGAAATTCATTATATTTGCTACGTCATGAAAAGCTTTCTCCGATATCCAAAAGTGAGACAGAGACGGAAAGTGATACAAAAATAAAACCTACGCTGGATTTTCAAGCACACGGGAAAAACGCTTTTGAAGTAAAAACAAATGTTCCAATGATCATGTTATCAGATCCCATGAGAAATTTGTTATCATCGAACAATCATTTATTGAATGACGGGGCTTTGATATATCCGGGCTCAGAATTCTTTCGTGGGACTCAAATGGTATATATAACCGAAGTTTCGTCACTCCGAAAAACTTTATTCGGCTGTAATAAGGTGTGTCTGGGGAACATTTTCTTGGACAACGCAAAGCTCATTCAAAACATTGATTATCACACAAAATTACAAAAGTTTCATTCATTCGATTCAGTTTACACCAATCGACTACAGTTTTCTTTTTTCTTTGAGAACGGCTCATATGTTAAAACAATACCAGATTCTAGAATTTTTATGTCATTAACTTTGAGGAAGCGTCCTATATTACAATAATAAATATGGATCACCCCGAATCTGAAAAAGAGTGCGCAAAAATCCATAAGTTTAATTACGGTGTATACAAGACACCTGACGCGGCGTTTTACGAAAATAATATAATGAAAAAAGCAAATTTTACCGGTTTAGTCGGGTTAGGAACACCCGGTATAGCTTCAACTAGATCATTAACTGAACCTCTGATAACCAGCGAAGGTCAACAAGTCACAAAGTCAATTAAGGACACAGCAGAAAAAACAAAAAAAAGACGGAAATATGTTAAAAAGAAGGTTGGGAAAGGTAAACGGCAAAGTGGCGTAAAAAAGGGAGGAGGTAGGAGAAGAAAACGGCGCGGTAAAAAAGGTTTACCTCCTTGGTTAAAAAAGGCTGGTAAAGGAAAGAAGAGAACTGGCAAGGGGCGTAAAAAGAAGTTTAAAAAGAAGAAATATCCCATTTCGATTCCGGTATTTCCAAGGTAGGTACCACCTAATTAATTCGTCTATATAAGCCGGTAAATAAGGGATCACTTGTCAATTGTACAAAATGGCTGCCTCGACTGCGAACACGGAAGGAACCACATTTTTTCAACCTGAAACGGCATTAAAACAGAAACCCGATCCGTCGTCAAGTTTCGTATCATCTAATGATGTTGAGTATTGGTCAGCCCCGTCTGTTGATACAACTTTTGTTCAATCGCAACTTTTTGAAATTCCCCTCACAACGCAACATTCAGATTATAACACATCTTGGTCATGGACGATTGATACGTCACAATATTACATCGATTTGTCAAATGTTTACGTTCGCATGCAAATAAAAGTAGTCAAACCCGATGGAACTAATATACCAACATCCGAACAAGTTGTTGGGCCACCGCCAGTGACAAAAATAATATCGGACAGAATCGCGTTGATACCGGGCTTTGGGTCAACTTGTTGGCGTAACGTAAGAATTTTTAGTAAAGATGCATTATTATTAGATTTGACGGACAATTTCGGTTACATGATGCTCATGAAAAATAAATTATTGACAAATATGGATGAAATTTATAAAGAGAAAGAACGACACGGATTTTTTAATGAACAGTACACACCGGCGATACGAGAAGGCACGAACAAAAGTTTTAGAGAACGAGCTAAGCAAATAGCAGGAAGCAAAACATGTGTCATGTACTCAAAGCTAGATTTAGATATGTTTACAACTAAACCCAAATGGCCGGCAGGTTTCCCGCTAACAATAGAATTGGTTAGACACAGCGATCAGTTTTGCATAGAATGTTTTGACGACGAATACGTTGATGCGGCTAAAACTTATAAAATAAAAGTACTGAGAATACAATTATTTGCCCTACACCTACAACCCAGCGCGCAATGCGCCATCGCAGTGGAAAAGACGGCGATAAAAAGACCGTTGAAACTTCATTTTCTCAATACTCGCGTAATTAGGGTGAATGTACCTGGAAACTTGAAACAAACATCTCAGCAAGCCATATACGCTGGAAAGTTACCAAGTTTTTGTCTAGTTCAAATGATTACTGGAGATAGATACCTAACTCAAGATGTATCAAAAGCAAAGTTTTGCTTCACCCCGGAAAAAATTGAAAGAGCGGCAATGTTATTTGGAGCTGCGCGCTACCCAATGGTACCTTACTATTTTGATCGAGACGAGGCAAGATCGACGGACTGCGGATATCCACTGGCTTTCACTGAACTGTATAGATGCCTAAGAAAAAATTTTAATGTTAAAAACTGCCTAACGTATGATGAATTTAAGTCAAATATGTTTGCTTTAGCTTTTGACCCAGTAGTATGCCCAGTAAATGCCGAAAAAACTGATCTATTGTCGATTGGTTCATTAGGCTTAGATTTCTCTTTCCACGAACCAACACCGGCCGAGGGTTTGGTCATACTAGTGTATTGTTTTTCTATTGCATCACTACATTTACACCCCGATCGGACCATTTTGTCAAACGCCAATTACTAATTAAGGCGATAATTGGATTGTGGACAGGGGAGTTTGGTTGTGTGAAAAACGGAGCGAGGGGGAATGGATGTGTCAGATATAAAGACTATTATAAATGGCGACGCGACATTGAACAAAAATGGTACGAGGTGCATAAATCTCAGTGATAGCAATTTAAACAACGATATCACAGTGGGAAAGGGGGCAGTGTGTTTCTTACAATATCCTGATTTAACTTGGGGGCATTTTATATCCATGTATAGGATAACGCGTAATCACGTGTTCATTTTCGATTCATTAGGCAGGAAAAATTTATCTCAAAGAGTGATCAGTGATATAAAAATGCAGTTTGATAACAATTGCATTTTTTCATTTAATAACGTTGTGATACAAAAAAAAGCTGCCGATACGTGTGGCTTATATGCGCTCATTTTTTTAAAATTAGTGTGTCTGTGTAAACAGATTAAAAGTATAAATTCCGTTTTACAAGTTATATCATTAATTTGTAAACACAATGTAAACTATTTATTTTTTGCTTTATTCAATAAGGCGACGACAACAGCCGTGTTGTCAAAAGGTGCGAAGGATGTGATATTTAAATAAATAAATTAAAAAATATCACGTCGTTTATGTATCTTAACAACTGCAATCCCATTTAACTGTTTCAGCGCATACGCTGTTTTCTCCATCGCCGTCGCTGTCCTCTGCGAAATCCGTTGTCTTGCAGTCTGTCTGGAATGGTCTATCCCAGGGTAAATAGATGTTGTCTTTCGCTTGAGGCTTCATCCTATTCAGATCAGGGTCCATCGAGCAATTGGTTGAAATCGGCTCTTTCGGTAAGCAAAAGTTTTGATAAGCTGTCCAATCTTTGAAACTTTTGCCACCCATGAACGAGTCGGGGCATTTCGGTGTGTACCATGAACTACCCCAAACTGGTTCCAGTCCTAGAGCATATTGATAATCGTAGGGATCGAGGTCTTCCCCTGCGTAGGAACAGAGTTGTCGTTCGTGCGTGGTGGTGGTGGTGGTGGGTGAAACTAACCAGGTGGTATCGGGTTTTTACCACTAGCGAAGTCCATGCGGGTAAGAAAATCATGAAATTCTCGTTCACCGTTCATGCAGAAACTGTTTCGCATGGGTGCATTTGGTGGTAATTCAACCATTTCTGGAACCATAAACTTTTCCAACACTATATTAGCCACGTGCATTCCTCGGAAAACAAAGAATGGCTTTGTTGACGCGTTGAGCAACAAAATGCCGCTATTTCCACTGCTGTTGATCAAATCTGTAGTTAATCGGTTATTTCATCAACCATATACAGAGTTAAAATTTGATACTCACCGTTTATCGTCACGACACCGTAAAATAACGCGAGGCACAGAGTATTGGAAACTCTAAGGTAAACGCCGGTAGGGGTTCGAAAGCGTACATCCAACATTACATAACATCTACCGCCCGGAGGGATGTGATACTCATATGCGGAGTAGACGCGAAACCCCACATCATCATAACGATAGGATGGGTTGTATGCATTCTGGGTGATCCTTTGAAATGCTATTTGTTTTGGTCTTTCGCCAAAGAACCTGGCGGGATGTGGACCTCCTCGTTGCTGCGGGTCATTCATGTGCTTTGTTTGGGAGATATGGTGGTATTATAAAAGTTTGAATGCTTGGAACTACCCCTATATATACGTTTCCAGCGAGAAATTGTTACACTGCGCGTTGTAAAGTGTAATTTGATTTGATGTGATCTTATTATGTAGCGCGTGCGCGTTGTAAAGCCTAATTTGATTTGATGTAATCTTATTATTGCCGGCGCGTTGTAAAGTAGCTATCAACTGATATAAAAGGCTAGATATTTTGCACATTTTCTTTCATACGCATCTTCCTGAGCAGCAGCAGCACTACCGTGATCGGCACTATTCCGATCAGCACTCGAGCAGCATTCAAACTACAACACTGCAGCACTCCGCAATCTCCGACAGACAGATTCAGCAATATGGCAACATACACAGCAGCCAAAATAGCGTCCGCAGCCCAGAAAGCTGTAGGGGCTGCCATCGGTGAACATCTCGAAGGCGGCGGCGGCGGCGACGACGAAAACATTATGACCCAGATTGATGAAGACGCATCGGCGGTGGACGACAGACACCAGCAGAAACTTATTTCGGATGACAGACAGATTTTGATCGACAAACAAAAGCAAAATGAAGGTGGGTATGGAGGAATTTATGGGCGTGAACGGAAAGAGATTGTCTACAAAAGACGCAAGATGAATTTTCCGTTATGTACAATGTATTCGTATAAATGGATTTCTTTCGCGTTATGTAGGGTGTGTGAGACGCGCACAAAATATTTACCATCTAAACTGTATTCAGATGACAGTATAGAGGTGCAAGTCCGTTTGTGTAGGGGGTGCCGTATTAGACATGAAAAAATGATTGACTCGATTCGTCACAGACCAACAACAGGGACAGAAAATGAGGTGGGACCCAATAGCCAAGCGGCTGCTTCCAGTGAATTTGGTGGACCGAGTCAATTCGGAGGGGTTCACCCAACCCCCCCAATCCCCGAGCCCCCACACAGCTTCCAACACCCCCCGCAACCAGCGACAAAATACACCAAAAGATATTAATGAGGGTCCAGTAATCGGTAAACTTCTGGAAAAAGTCAAAGCAATGAAACAAAATGAGAACAGCCTTATCACCAAAGAAGAGATCATGGACATTGACGACAATTGGGAGGAGGACAAAAACGAGGAGAAAAATGTGGACAAAGATGAGAGAACAAATGAGTGGCGAAATATAAAGAGTACGTCTACATTCCAACCATGGGGTATAATTTATCGTTGGGGAGATGGCGACGGTGACGAAGAGAACTCGCTTGAACACACTTGTATAATAGAACCCCGTCAATGTCGCTGCTGCTGCTATGGTGAACACAGTGATGGTGATAAAAAAAAAAATAAGCCTAGCGTCGCCGCTCCTGGTCGCTATGGCAATGTTATAATAAATATACATAATCATCATAAACAGTGATAAATCCCTAATTTTTCAGAAACCTTCCCAAGATTCTGGTTCAACAGAAAAGGTTCTATTTTTACTCTATCTAATCCGCGAGATTTTTATCTCCGAGCCGACACCACGCCCAGTCAATTAGACTGCGTGAGACGTCTTTTATATCTCGTCGTAAATGAACATCTAAACATACGCGATATGAGTCTACAAAATCTAATGGATATGAACATGGCAACACACATTGAATGCTTCCAAGCACTACGGCACAAACGCTGCCCTTATTCGGGTCGTCCCGGTTTCCTCCTAGCTCAACGGTTTCTACATTTGCAATACGCTTTGCGTCCATTTCAAAATGCCTACTTGATGGGTGCTACTTCACCTGAACAGCTGCAGTCCATAATTAAGTCTTGGCCTCAGTCGGAAGAAAATCTGAATACGGCTAGAAATTACGTGGCGGACAAATACGAAGCTCTGGGGGCTAATGACATCGCCGAAGGGCTTTATCACGATTGGCCCGATGATGGTAAAATTACCCCATGCGATGGTAGAAAGGCCATCGTAAAGGCTTGGCAACTGGTGGGGTACTCGTGTCATCCATTATTTGATATGAAATTTCTGGATCACTTGGATCGCTTAGAGATGGATGAGACGCCAGCCCTGGATTGCGACGGAAACTGCCTTTGGCACAGAGCTTGTAATTTTTTTCTTTTTTTCTTTTTTTTTGTAAAAAATGTAAAAAATGTAAAAAATGTAAAAAAGGCCTCGCGCCTAAAAATCCTATTTTTTACTCTTACTTTTTTACTCTTATTTTTTCCTAAAAAACCCTAAAAAAAACCCTATTTTTTACTACCTATTTTTTACTGTCCTACTTTTACTGTCGGCCGACGAGGCCGACAGTAAAAGTAAGGACCCCGAACAAACCGCACATTGCAGTGAACCGCGCCAGATTGGCTGCCTCCAGCAATCACAGCGACAGACACCTAACGATACCTATCCAACCTGGTAATAAAAATCGCAAAATTAGCTGCACTGAGTGGTACAGGTGAGCCAATTGCCGTACTCGCCAATTTCTGTTGACCACCACCGTGCTCGCCAACATACACCACTTCACCCGCCTCGCCAACCAGCTGGAACCTCTCCAGCGGCGGCCGCGTGAACAATTGATTGTGTAAAGTGATTTTTTGTGATGGTGGATAAATTGACAAGGCTATCAACGCATCTGTGCTGTTTTCCGACCGTGTGCCTACCTACCTACACCTTTCCGCTTCTGTTGCCGTGAATAGAAGGGTGCGCGTTGATACCCTTCCACATTTTTTCTCAATGATTATCTTCATATTTATGACACTGGGCGGGCGGCAGGTGAATAAAAATCAAATAGCCTCTCAAATCGACAGACTCAACAAAAAAACAACAACAACAAACCGAAAGCACCACGCTGCAATGGGAAAGAATGGTTTGGCGCAGTGTGTGTGTGTGGCTGGATAGCAACAAAATAAAAATTTCCTTTCTCAATGCACCGCGGTGTTAAAGCTAATTATACTAGATGTAAATGCACTGGGACGTTTATATAATGCACTTTTGAAATGGGAATGTAAAGTGGGAATGCCTAAAAGTGAAAAAACAAATGCCCTTGCATTCAGATAGATTTAGAATTTACTGTTCCGTACCTTTCTACCTACCGTACCATACCGTTTACCTACCTACCTACCTACCTACAATGAATGATTACCGTATATATTTCTGTTTTACGTTGGTGGTAAAGTGTCTGCAAGGGCATTGCTGCGAAAATATACCGGCGCGCGTGAATAGCACCAAACGAGAGAGGCGGGCAGGGTTCGAATGTTTGTTTTTCCCTGAAAATTCACCTGAACAGCAATATAGAAAAGACTGCGAACCCTCCTCGCACAAAAAACGCAATGAAACAGCGGAATGGGTTCGGGTTTTTTTCGAATTCGGAGGATATTGCGAACCCATTCCGTAAAAGAGAAATGCAATGGCACGGAGCGCAGAATAAAGTGCCGAGGTTCAGGTTTTTTTCTTTGCTGTAAATCTACAAAATTTCGTTGTATTCTACCTGAACCATGGCACAGGTAATAAATCACACCCTGGAACGAGCTGGCATGCAAATCACGAATGTATAAACGTTCTCAGTTGGATATTGGCCAGTGGAAAAAAGACATACATTTGTGATTTGCATGCTACAAAAACGACGCGCAAAAAAGCTACAAAAGCGGCGGGAAACAAGAAAAAAACACCTCACAACGCCTCACAAACGCCTACCACAACCCGCCGCCGCTGCCCGCCTACCGCCCGCCGCCTGCCTGCCGCCCGCCTGCCGCCCGCCTGCCGCCCGCCTGCCGCCCGCCGCCGCCGCTGCCACCACCGAACGCTCAGAGCAGCACTGCGAAGGCGACGTTGTTCAATTGAACAAGACAAGACAAGACAGCTAAACGCACTGTCTTCAAACTCGTCCCTGGCGTCGACGGTGCCAGGGGCGCCGCCGCGGTGCTGGGGCACCACGCTGCTGCTCTGCCCGAGCCCGGACGCGGAGCGCTGCACGCCGCGGCCAGCTGTGCCGTAGGCGTGGCGCATGCTGCGGTCGCGCTCGCCCGGCGAGTTGTAGCCCTTTGTAAAAATGACAATTTTTTGCACATCATTTTACACAGAGTAGTTTCACAGAGTTTCCAGTAAATACCTGGTAGGTGCGGTTGCTGCCGCTGGCGCCGGGGCCGGCGCCGCCGCCCACCAGACTGTCGCCGCCGGTGAAATTCATCAGGTTCTCTGAGGAGGAGGGTGATGCGTTTGTCATCTCGAGAGGGTGTCAAATGTCATGCAAAGTGTCAAAAGTCGTGTGAAAATAAAGGCGTTTTTTAAATGTCATGCAAATTGTCGAAAGTTGCAAGCAAAAGTGTTTGTCAAATGTCATGCATGTTGTCAAAAATCATGTAAAATGGCATGTTTCATTCAGAAAATGGTACCAACGGTGCGTGTCTTCATTCATTAAAAGGCACCAACGATGCATGTCGGCGATGCCGTCGAACAGAGCCTGCTGGTCTGCCGACATGGCATCCATGCGCTTCAGAACCACCGCCATGTCGTTGCGGGGCGGCGGCGGGGGGGCTACGGCGGCTGGGCCGGCTGCGCCTATTGCTATTTTCACAAGTTGACAAAAACTTGTTGCCACTTGACAAAAAACATAGCGCCACTTGATAAAAAAACATCATTCAACCGAGCGAGCTTTTTTGTCAAGTGATGCTATGTTTTTTGTCAAGTGGCAACAAGTTTTTGTCAACTTGTGAAAACAACAACCTGCCGGCGGCACCGAATACACCACGCCGGTGGTGGTGCTGCGGAGGGTGGAGCTGTCCGGGACGAAGCGGTGCTCGGACACCTGCGCCGGGATCTGGGCCGGGCCGGGCAACGCCGGCTGCGCGGGGCTGGGGCCCGACAGCTCCCGCATCTGAATCTGCCGGGGGCGCTGGCCGCGGCGGTACCTATCGGCCAGGAACTGAAAAAGTGGGATTTTGAAAATTTGGGTGGGTGACTGAAAATTGGAGTTTTTTGAAATTTGTTGCAATTTTGAAAATGTGGGAGAAAATTTGGAGGGAAAATTTTGGGTTGCTGAAAAAGTGGGATTTTTCACATACGAACCCGCAAAAGCCACTGAATGCCGTAGGCCGCGATAAAAGTGAACAAATTGGAGCCCGACTGCGAGCTCCAATCCCACACTCTCCACGCCCAAGTGTCCAGGTACTGCTCGACATTCGCGACGGCGGCCTCCAAGCGCGCGACGCCCTCCGCCAAACTCTGCACCGCCTCGGCGATCTGATTCACGGTGACGGTGAGTCTGTCAACCTGTAAAATGTTGATTTGGTGTATTTCTGGTAGGGAACATAGGTTTGGCTATGATTTGAGTTTTTAAGGTGTTTTCGCTCAGTGAAATTATTAAATTTGCGACTCTAAAAACCCGCGTAAAATGTCAAATGTCATGCATTAAATTTGCGACTCTAAAAAACTGTGTAAAATGTCAAATGTCATGCAAAGTATCAAAAGTCATGGAAAACACCTTGCAAAATATTTGAAAAAATGTTTGAAAAATCTTTTTTTTTTAATCAAGGAGTTAAAAAAATATTTTTTAGCCAAACCTATTTTTTTCTACTTCTCAACGCAAACAAAAGATTTCTATTCTAGGGTTTCTATTCTAGGTGTACCGGTATTATACCTCGGCCGTCAGGTCCTCATCCGCCACATAAGCACTGCCCACAGTGGGATTAGGGTAGCCACCACCATCAGACACTTCATCACCATCACCAACATCCCTCTGGACCAATTTTGCACTTTCTATATGGACCACTGATGCCACATTGACAGCATCAGTGGGGATAGAAGGTGCTGAGCTCGTGGTTGTGGTAGCTGTGGTGGTCGGTGTTATAGCATTAGATGTTAGCTCCACCACAGAAGACGTAGCGGGATGTACTGCTTCTCTATAACACACAACTCAATACACCAGATGTTATTGATTCTCATATAATGAAAAATCAACACAGATCAACTAACGCTGGTTTGGATGGTGTATACAAATTGGGCGCATAAGTTTGGCACAGTCTTTCAAAACGCTCTTTGTCACCCAATACGGTTCGAGCAGCCTCATAGAAATCACATTTTGGTCGGGGTGGGTGGGTTGGCAGGGGGGTTGTGGTGGTTTGAATAGCTGATGTGGTTGGATGGGTGGGTGTGGTGAAAGGTGAGGGGGGTACTGGCGACGTGGCATTTGGCGGCGATGGGGATATCTAAAAATGTGGGTAGCTGAATTGAAATTTTCCACAATATTTGATTTAATATGTTAAACATCAAAAACACACCCAAATTATTTGCGGGGTGCACTTTTCAGGGATCGCAGGTGTTGGTGGGGTGGCACACGGACATTTCCTCGCACAAGCGTCACATTCACAATGTGCAGATTTTATCCTGCACCAAGACTCATCGCCTTTTGGGGTTTTTTTGACCACCATCCAACTAGGTTTGTTGATCGGTGTTGTCAAGCTTTCCACAGTGACAGACACAGTTGTGGAAGCAGTAGTAGTGGCAGGAGTAGTGGTGATTGGGCTAGTGCTATGCGAGTCAGTAACAGTAGGTAAGGTAGTCAACTCACCACTCTGCGCCTGCGTACCATTAAAAACAATATGTTCATGTATTATAAATAGCACGCGCCACATTCATTGGAATTTGTAAAGTGTCATGTAAAATGTCCTATAAAACACCCATACATTGACAAATGTCATGTAAAATACCCTGTAAAATGTTCGGTAAAATGTCCCGTAAAATAAACCAGTAAAATGTCCCGTAAAAGTTTGGTAAAATGATGACAAATGTCATGTAAAGTGTCATGTTAAATGTCCTGTAAAATGCCAAAGTTTGGTTGGTAAACACCCCGTAAAATGTCATGTAAACTCCAATGAATGTATTAATCACATTCAGCACCTACTACCAACCTTTTGGGAGACTCTCTCGACCGCCGCAGTGATATGGCGCGTGTCAGTGGTGCTGCCGACAAAGCGCTCGGGGGCGATGGTGTTCGCGCCCTACGTTTAGCCAAATTTTTGGTACCATATTTCAGCGCTTTTACCAGTCAATCACAGAGAGAGAGACAAAAAACCGACCGTGTCACACTGATAATTGCGCGCGCGGGGGAACTTTCTCTTCAGGGCCTGGCACATGGAGTCGACGGGGGCCCTGACGATCAACTGGCGGATTTTTTTGTCGATCGAATACCTGGGTAATGTTTTTCAACACTTGTGTGCACATCACAAAAATATAAGGTCCCGATACCCGCAACCTCACCCAATTCCGACACCCAATACCCACAACCAAACCCAATTCCGACATCTCGACCTAATCTCAAACCCGCTACCCAAACCCAAAAAACCCAATACCCAACCCAAAAACCTGACTCCAAAATTGACCCGCTAGACTCACGTGTCCAGGTCGTACTCTGGCTTCACGTCGCATCGCGCCACGCTGCCCGTGCAGGTGCACAGAACGCCGTCGCACGGGGTGCCGCCCACCGCGAAGCCGAGCAGCACGCTGGCCAACGCGGCGACGAACAAAAACGCGCCGGGCATCCTGTAAAAAATTTAAACATTTTTACCCGATTTTTTAGTCGGGTCAAAAGTTGCCCGACGCGGCCGGTCAACGCGCGAATCACCACGCGACTCGGCTAGCTACCGTCTTTGACTGGCAAATGTAAAGTAAAATATCGGTAGCGCGAATATCGAATAAATAAAAATCTGCCGGTCAAAGACGGCAGCTAGCCGACTCGCGTGGAGTTTTGCGCATTGACCCGCCGCGTCGGGTAGCTTTTGACCCGACTAGAAAATCGGGCGAATTGTCACGCGGCTCGAATAGCCGCCATTTTTGACCGGCGGTAAATATCAATATCGAGAATATCGACTAAATTAAAATTCGCCAGTCAAAAATGGCTGCTAGCCAAGCTGCGAGCCGCCCCGCGGTGTCGGGCAACTATTAACCCGACTCGAAAATCGGGCACTGTCTTTGACAAACTCGAAAATCGGGAGCGACCCGTCGTTTTTGTTTATCGCATCATCTGGGTAAAAAACGGGTCGCGCCCGATTTTCAAGTTGTCAAAGGCAGTGCCCATTTTCGAGTCGGGCCAATAGTTGCCCGACGCTGCGGGGCGGCTCGCGGCTCGGCTAGTCGCCATTTTTGACTGGCAAATTTTAATTTAGTCGATATTCTCGATATTGATATTTACCGCCGGTCAAAAATGGCGGCTATTCGAGCCGCGTGACAATTCGCCCGATTATCTAGTCGGGTAAAAAATTGCCCGACGCTGTGGGGTGGCGGGCGACCCGATAAATCGTCGGCTTTGATTAATTTATGTATTTACAAATAAAACCGGTATCAAAAAATTTAAAACCGGCGATTAATCGGGTCGCCCGCCACCCCGCAGCGTCGGACAACTTTTACCCGACTAGAAAATCGGGTGCAAAACTACCCCTACCCGTAAAAAAGTCTATCGAACCTGCGAATGGTTCGCTTTTTCCGGCCGGCCTCTGACAGCTTGTCGCGCGCCAAACTTCCGGGGGCAACGTTGCTGGAATGGGTGTGGGGGGATGTGTTTGGTGGGGGGTGTTTGGGGGAGGGGAAACATTTGGGGGGAAACAAATCACGTAAAAATACGTGAAAAATTAGTGAAAAATTGGGTAGCATTTACCCACCGAAAATGGATGGTAGATTTTTTACCCGCCGAGAATATGATTCGCTCACCACCCCGCGGTATCGGGCAACTTTTGGCCCGACTCGAAAATCGGGCGCAACCCAGCGTTTTCATTTATAGAATTATCTGTATAAAAAGCTAGGTCGCACCCGATTTTCGTGTCGTGTCAAAGGTTGCTCCCGATTTTCGAGTCGGGCCAAAATTTGCCCGATACCGCGGGGTTGTGAGCAAATCGCATTTTCGGCGGGTAAAAAACCACCTTACTGGAAACCCAACCAAAAAAACCCCACCCACTCGATTAAACTCACAAAAAAAACGGCGCCAAAGTTTTTACCAGTGAAAATTTTTTTAGAAAATCGAATTTATTATATTTTAGAATTTTTCAAATAGGTATTTAACTGTTGGGCAATATGGGGCAGCTG
The DNA here is from genome assembly GCA_964036195.1 of Sphaerolaimus hirsutus. NCBI lineage: Eukaryota > Metazoa > Nematoda > Chromadorea > Monhysterida > Sphaerolaimidae > Sphaerolaimus > Sphaerolaimus hirsutus. The sequence continues at coordinate 17,986,464 of OZ038453.1, read as the reverse complement.
AAATTGTTTAATTGAATATTTAAAAAATTTAGTAAACTCATAAATCAGCCTTGAATGCATTTGAGTTTACAGCGAAAAAAAACTGTCTAAACTTAAGGGAAAATATGCAGTAAGAGTGATTTTATGGGGAGACGTTATTTAGGTTAGGAAATTGTGCGTCAAAAACGCACTTAAAATACAGAAAATGAATGCAAAAAAACGATCTCGCTCAAAGAGATGATAAGGGAAAGCAGGATGTCGGGGCAATTTGACATTTTGAATCCTGCATTTGGAAGTGGTGTGACAACGAAAACACTCCTTGATAAACAATGACGCTAGCTAGGGTAATTTGGCAGCCAGCCAAAAACATTTGGATGCTGGCCAAAAACATCCGTCCGAAAATAAATAAGTGCAAAATAGATAAACTTAATAAATATGCGTGTATATAGATGAAATTAGGTCTTATGAAATTGTACTTTTGTAGATTAGGACATTTTCCAGTGATTTTGATAAAATATTACAGTAAAATAATCTGTTTTATCTCAGTATCCAAATGTTTAGTTGTTTGGCTAGGTGCCAACGTGGTGCGTATTTTACGTAAACAACGCGCTAAAAGTTCGCATTCTTTCCCTTGATGAAAAACAGTTTTAATACTGCATGCCAGCCCCTTTCAATGCGTTTTAACGAGAAAAATCCATGAGATTTCCATTTCACTTGGACTATGTGTGTTATTACAGCAACCCCCAATCGAATTGAATTTTGACATGGACTATGTGTGTTATTACAGCGGCGGCCCCACCGTGGCCCCACCGTCGTCCCCGTTCCCGATCGAATTTTGACATTTATTTTCATGTGCAGAATTGTCGGTGAGATTTCCATGCGTTTTTGATTTGTATTTACATTGTTAACTTTGTGCATGAATTTGCGCAGAGTCGAATTAGAATTGTGTTTGCCCGCCGCGCCTACCGACGTGTGAAATTTTGATTTATACACCCCCACTTGCGGAATTAACATCTTGACATATGGAATTGTGTGATTATTTACGATGTATTTACTTTGTATGGGTGTCAATTTTCTTGATCGTGAATTTATTACCGTAAAATGACGTATTGAATCACAATATTCTAGGACATTCTAGGCCTATTTATGTAATAATTAAGAAATACGTGAATGAAATGAATTAGCAGTATATGTTCAGAAGTGGTGGCATCCAATAATGCATTTTGTATAATGTTTTTGATCCTCAAAATACCTTGATACCTCATAAAATTATTTACCACGTATTTATATAAGATGGGTGAATTATTTAGGACAAAAAGATCGTTAACAGCCCTAACAAAACCAATTGCAACGCCATCTAATGCCCACATGTTTGTAAATATCAATTCTCTAAGTACAGGGCTAATGTTAAACAGATGAAGAACATCACGCATAAAATAATCATTCATAACTGCTTGCGCCGTGCCATTGAGTGCCATCATTTTACCGACGCCCATCATATGAAGAAATGTTGCGATGGTGTTTCCAAACGCCATCTGAGAAATGGTTACACGCGTTTTTGTGTTGTAATTTATTTGTCTGAACATGAATATTAGACGCACAAAAACTGTTAACACTGCGCAATCGTCTATGTTGATTGAATTACTCATGTTAGGTGTCCATAGCGTAAACTTTTCCAGCATACCTGGGTGCTGTCCCAAACACTATAAAATTTGTGTCAAATGTCAATTAAAATAATTTGACAAACTTAAAAGTTTTATTATAATAATTGGAAATTTTTACAGAACACATTTCAATGTAACTTTTCTTATTTTAGTTGACATTTGACACAAACTGTGTAGTGTTTGGGACAGGCACCAGATCTAACTAGATGGCCCAAAGTCCTGCAACAAAAAAATTTTATCCAATTTTACTGAGTGTTTAAACATTTATTGACATACCTAAATTGGCTAAAAGCGTTCATTTGTCTCACATCCATATCACGGAAAAAAGGGTGTGCTTCCGCATTCACAATCCCATTAATTGGGTTCACTGGTGGGGTTGGGAGCATTCTATAAATTGTTTGAAAACAAGTTGCCCTTGCTGGTGCATAACTGTCAATTTTGGGGGTGGGAGATTTGAAAACCATAATACAATTTTACCATTTTAAACGTACTTGTTATGCTGTACCGATGCTATAATTGGTGTTTGTTGTTGATTTTGGGGTGC
>OZ038453.1:17885077-17984077 GCA_964036195.1 Sphaerolaimus hirsutus | reverse complement strand
TATGCACAGACATGCAAATGGACAAAAATATGCCACTGCACTGGGTGTCACCCATAGGGGGTCTTACTGCAGGAACTTTGCCACTCTAGCGTGAGTCTTTCAGGCGCCCCAGCACTTTTGACAGGGTGTCCTTATCAAATAAATGAGGCATCTAGTTCCGAATGTCGGTAAAGACCAAAATGACAAAAAAATGAGTTAGGTGCAGATATGATATAAGCATATATATACCTTCACTATAAAATTTTTTTTCAATATCTCACTCCGTTCCCGAGATACAGAGACACCAATTTCTGAAAAAAATAAAAAAAATCACTTGAATGTCGGTATGTCCACCCTGAAATTGATGAAATTTCACTCGAATGTTGGTATGTCCAAAGAAAGCCAATATTTATTCCACTCAAACCTCTGTATCTCCACTGCCAGAAATCTATTTCCGAATTACGGTATGGAATTGCAGGGATTTGTCACAAACCCCATACAAAATTAGAAAAATCATCCGAATTATGGTATAGAAATCTGACTGTGTTTTTTTAAAAATCACTTGAATGTCGGTATCTCCAAAAAAACTTTTTCTGAATGTCGGTATCTCCAAAAAATCTTTGTCCAAATGTCAGTAAGTCCACTTAGGGTTGGGAAAAAATCAATTTTTTTAACGCCTTGATAAAAAAAATCAATTTAAAAAAATTGATTTTTTAAAATTAAAATCGGATTTTTTTTAAATCGCCCAAAATGGGGGTATAGAGAAAAAATATGTGTATGTTAAGTGTCAGACATTGTATGGTTATGTCTATTGCGGTTATATTATGACTGTGGAGTCATGGGATAGTATTATAAGCAGTGATTTCTTTCAAAAATACCCATTTTATGCCAACTTATTACGTATATCGCCTTTTGTCGAACGTTCGTGACTTCAAGTGAAGTTGAGCATGGAATAGTGCTTAAATAAGGCTGTAAGAGAAAACTAATACATTGTCAGTGATGCTACATACTGTAGAAGTATGTAGGAGCACATTGGCTGGATATTATATACTACACTAGCATATCACAGCTTATTATTACACCGTAGCATGAATAAATGCAATCTTTTACACTAGAAATGCTCCAAAATCCATGAAAACACCACCAATGGTAATGTGTATTGGAAATTGCGTGCTTGCGCGCAAAAAATTGCAAAATACCTAGTGCACGCCTACCAGAAATTTTTCATTTTGATTTTTTTAAATTAAAATAAGTTTCCACCCCTTGATTTTTTTCACAAAGTCCCGCAAGTTGATAAGTACTTTACTCTTGACTTTTAACTTCACACTTGACTTTGTCATTTGCGGAACCAACCCCAGGGAGCAGTCCCAAAGAGTCAATTGTGTACCCAAATCTTTTTTTACACTATATGAAAAGTTTTGCGGGTTTCATCCCCACTCATGGACCTGCCCCCACTTTTGTGCGGGACTCATCAGCATGAACACAAATGGGTGCTTAAAATGCATATTTACCTAAAAAAGCACGAGTGCGGCGAAAAACCTCCACAATCAACAAAAATGTTTTTGTATCAAAATTTTATGTTTCATATCTAAATCTCACGTTTTTTAGTATCCGAATGTTATGTTTTTTCATATCCAAATATTATGTTAAACATAAGATTTGTATGTGAAAACGAAAGATTTGGATACACAATTGACACTTTTGGAACTGCCACCTGGTGCCGGTCACGCAAGTGACAAAGTCGAGTGTAGTTAAAAGTTGAGAGTAAAGTTCTTGTCAACTTGCGGGACTGGCCCCAGGGGCCAGATTTGAATTCTCCCTACAGATTTGTAGGGTAGGGCGTACGCCCGATAGATTTTTTAAAGTTCAGCCGCATCGACGCACACGCACCGAGAGCAAGGAGGTTTGTAAAATATACGAAATCATCCCTTAAGGTCGCCGATATTGCAATATGACGTATATCACTTCGATTTTGGCACGGAAATCATGATTTCGTCATTTCTAGGCCGTCTGCCAATTCGCTTTTTATTTTATTTTGTCGGGCGGGTTACTCGCATAAGTCGCGCTTTTGTGTAGTCAGGTGGTCACTTTTTTAGTGTTCACTGTCTGCAACCGAAACCAAGAGGGCAGCGACAAGAAAGAAATGCATGCACGAGCGTACAAAAGCGCGACTTATGCGAGTAACCCGCCCGAAAAAATAAAATAAAAAGTGAATTGGCAGACGGCCAAGAAATGACGAAATAGTGATTTCTGGGCCAAAATCGAAGCGATATACGTCATATTGCAATATGGGCGACCTTAAGGTATGGTTTCGTATATTTTACAAACCGCCTTGCTCTCGGTGCATGTGCGTCGATGCGGCTGAACTTTAAGACTCGCTTTCCCTAAGAACCAAACATGCCCAAAACTGTGAAAGCACAAAAATTTTTTTTGCGTTTTTTATTGTGGATTTGTAATCTACATATATAGACACTCAAAATTTTACTCCATACATATATACGACCATACATATATACGAAAACGTCATCTTCCTACTGAAAAAATCGATCAAAGACAAAAGTCATCATTTTTTGGCTGTTTTTTGGAAATTCATAACTTTTGCTTGATATTATCTTTCACTATTATATTTTGTATTTTTATTAAGATAGTGTTGGAGATTAATTGGCCCATACAAATGAACTTCATCAAACTTTTTTTTCTCACCAAAAATAATGGCTGAAATTTTGAAAATGGCACCAAATTTTCAGTTTATAATTGAGAGCTTAGCTTTTTTTACAAAAACTGTGCTCAATTGCATAGTTTGTGATAAATAAATAGAATCTAAAAACTAGGCCTGCACTTTTTTTCCACGACAGTTTGAAGCAGCCCAACACCCATTTTACCATCACAGAGAATCCCACTCAGAAGACTCAGATCAAGTTGTATGCAAAAAGTTTCTATTATACGCTTGAGTTATTGTTTGATGGTTTTTCATTTGTATATCTCCATTTTTCATTAAACATAATTTGGAAGGGTGCTGTCATACAAAAATGCACTTTTTATGTACACAATTTAGACCCCCTATTTTATCGTGGATTTGGAATCTACATATATAGAAAGTCAAAATTTCCTTCCATACAGTAGTGGGAGTGGGGATTATTTTTTGTCATTTTTACATTGTATTTTACCATCGTAGAAAACGTATTTTCTGAAAAACATCAATATTCACCGAGTTATTTTTCCGTCGATACTATGAGAGAAACACATCAGGCGGAATGCACTGCGCTGCGACATTTCGCTGCGCTCATGTTGCAGCTTTTTGCAGTGCATTCCGCTTGATGTGTTTCTCTCATAGTATCGACGGAAAAATAACTCGGTGAATATTGATGTTTTTCAGAAAATACGTTTTCTACGATGGTAAAATACAATGTAAAAATGACAAAAAATAACCCCCACTCCCACGGAAAACATATATGGCTTGAGATATCAGGACACCTGCCCGTGGTTCAAGCCGCACACACTATAATATAGTGTGACTGAGATCCTGATTAGGTTTTAGTGCTGTTCTTTTACATATTGAAGTACAATAAAAACTAAAGCTAACTTTTAATCTATTATGAACACCGATGAGATCTCAGAGTCCACATGGAAAAAGATAGGGGAAGCTGGTTCATTTAGTAGCGCAAAAAAACTATGGCGAAAAGTACACGGAGAGGGGTATGATATTTCATTACCAGATGTTCAAAAGTGGATTGATCAACAAAAGGGATATTTGGTAAATAAACCCATTTCAGAACGCCCCATTAAAAAGGGTATTGCATCCCGCCATTTATTTCCTGTTGTAGGGACCGTCGCATGTGATATTATGTATCTAACTAAATTTTTAAAAGGAAGTAATCAAAAGTATGCATTGATTATGGTAGAATGCTTGACTGGGTATACTGTAGTTGCGGGGTTGAGAATACTTTCGGCAAAAAATGTGTTCAAAGCTTTTGAGGTATGTATAAAAACTTACCAAACTCCTGTATATACAATATTAACTGATAATGGAAAAGAGTTTCTAGGTGAATTTCAAATTGGAGTGGAGAAAATGGGCTTTAAACATGCGTTTACAAGTGTATATTCTCAGCATAAAACAGTACAGGTAAGTTGAATATTATTTTTTATAAAAAATTACTCAGTTATTCAATTATTTTAATCAAGTGATTTTCATAGGCTGAAAAAATGATCCGAATAATCCGTCTGCGGGTGTCAATGCTATTGAATACTCATTCTGACATTCCGCTTTTGGATGCTATAAAGAGTGTTGTTCAGTCATACAATAAAGAAAAACGACCGGCGCTAGGGTTTCTTTCTCCACTTGATGTAAGGTATTTTTTAAATTATTTTTTTGATAATTTGACTCTACAATTTTTTATATTTAAAGGTTTCATTTTAGGTGAATCGTGGAAACTTTTTGACTGTTCAAGAATTCTTTGCCACTGCCAAACAACTACGAGACACAGAAAATCTATCAAAGGCATACTATCCAGCCAAGTTTAAAATTGGGGATAAGGTATATATCAGAGAAAATCTAGCTGCTGATAAATTCAGAAAAATTGGTGACCCGCGTTACATTCACGACCCTTGTGTTATTGAACGTGTTGTGGACACGGAGCCTCTACATAGCTACCAAATAAAAAGTGTTTCATCCGGATTGAAAGTTGTTGGATTATTTCAAGAAAATCGATTGGTACCAGCAAGTGATTTATAATGTCAGATAGTCAGGAGTTAATTGTAGATCTCTCTCAGTGTTCTTGGGAAAATGACAGCTCTTTATGTAAAGTGAATTTGAATCCTCCATTTATGCTGAATCCAGAAAAACAATGGAAGGTTGCTATCAAACACTTCTATTTTTTACCCTATTTTTCATTATTACATAAGTCCGATGCTTATATGACAGTTGCGTTGTTTGATGATGGTGTTTTTCAAAGTGTAAAAATGTTTAATTTTTTTGATGCTGTTGTTTTTTCAATGGATGATTTTAGAACCCATATAAACGCAATTTTTAATACAGATGATTTTACACAGTTTTATTGGCAATTAGGAGAGGAAAGCTCTCGAATAACATGCTTTTGTGATATTAAATGGGTTAACGACAGAGTTCATTTTTACATCAGAGCTCCTGAGTTAGAAAGACGCCCCCTCAAAAGATCCTTATCTATTGGTATTAATTTCAGTCCTGTGTTAGTCCAGAAACTGGTTTTTTTAGGTAAAATTCATTTCGATTGGCAGGGTTATAAGTTGAACCACAACGAGGTGTTTTCTATTCCAAACCCCGACATTGAATATGGATATCACTGGATTAAAATTCACTCCAGTATTTCTGAAAACGTACGTGTTCACAACGGTTATGAGAGGCTACTTGCTATAATCCCTCACGTTACGTCATCAGGTAAAAGTACACTTACAAGGGGAACGGCAACAAAAGTCGACTCAACAAATAAACCCATGAATATTGATTTATTATCCACCAATAAAATTGTTTCTTTTGACTCTCGTGACTATATTAACCAGAATAGTGTTCGTTTTTTGGATACCAAAACTTTGCCTATATATACAATGTCTTTTGAATTTTTTTCAGAGTTGAATAAGCCGATTCCTTTAGACAGCCGTTATTCCATTTATAAAAAACCACCTGTTGGTTATATATTTCTTGAATTTATTGGAAAATAAATAATTGAAAATGGCTGACACAGACTATATTTTATCATCCGCCTATTTAGAGCCATCACAACCCGGTTTAATTGGATTGGTTAGTTTTGAGGTTGAAATCTCATTATTAAAATATAAAAAATAAATAAAAATATAGATGGCATCACCGGCTGATCGCTTTGGCTTGCATGTTGCGCCATGGTACAAACATTCAAAAATGGAGGTTTCAAAAATACAGGCTAGGTATGCAAATTAAAATGATTGGAATGAGTAAAAAGTAAAACCTGAAATAAATTTTTACAGGAATTACGCGGCGGATACTATTTATGGACAGAACGTAGCCGGTGCTCATACATTGAGGGATATGATAAGCGGGCAAATGTCATCCGGTCAAACTGATTCACGTGATATAATTACATTTCGAGGTGAATCATACACATCACCAAAGCCTAGGGCAGCTCGATCACGAAAAGCGAAACCCCCAAAACAAGTTGTATATAAGCCCGAGGATTCTGATTTATCAAAAACAGTTGATGAAAGTTTTTCTACACCTAGTGAAAGTTCTACAGCTGAATCAGCTGCTTCTAAAAAGCGTAAACTTAAGAAATAATAATGGACACTCGAGTTATTCCAAAGCAAACCCCTAATCTACTTGATAGCCGGTGTGTAAAAAAATGTTTTTTTGTTTGTCTTGTTTTTTTGTGATATGCCCCCTCCTTTACAGTTGTGATTTGTTTGCTGAGATACCCACTGTCTACGAATTAAGTGAAAAGATCGATTACACAGTGAAACCAAGTGTTGTAACACCTACATTTGTCACATTTGATATACCTGTAGTGAGTACAAAATAAACATTTTTATTTATGATTTTTTTGATTGAAAGATAAACCTCAATTATACTTACAGAGTCATACACTTTTTATGAGTGCGAATCTACTACTATACCTCAAATTTCAAATAGTGGATTCTAACGGAGCTCCAATACCTAAAGGTGTTTCATTAGTTTATTTTTCAACTCAACAATGCATTTAAAAATTATTGTTTGCAGATAAAAAAGTTGCTGTTGCAAATGCATTTCCTCAAGCTGTTATTGCAGATTTGATTGTAAAAGTTTCTGATCGTATTGTATGTGGCTATGATGGGTCATATTCTCAACTGGGTTATTTTGCCACAACATTTGGGCACTCAAAAGAAAATTTAGGTTGGCTGGAATTTTTGTAGATTTCAAGTATTACATATACATTCATTTTGTATTGTTTCAGAAAATTTTCAAAAGGAAACAGGGTTGTTTTATATGGATGGTGGGCATTATGACTTAATGGGTGGGTATACATCTTTATAAAACATTTTTACTTAGAAGATGATTTCTGCTGAAAATTTTGATTGAAATTTACATAAATTTCAGACGATGTGAATGCTGGATTTGAATATCGGCGCTCGGTTTTGTTCGGTCCAACAGAGTCAATTCCAGTTGAAACTATTTCTCGCCTTCTGTGGCCTCTCACATTTCAACGGTTTAGTTATCTGACAAATAGCTTAATGAAATTGAGAAAAAAAGCAAATTCAACTTTCAATTTCATTAATTTACTCTCAGAAAATTGCTCGTCCCAGGACTAAAGATTTCTGTAGAAATCAGATGGGCCCCAGACCGTCGCGTTATCAATACTACAGAGACAACTATAACACCAAAAATAAAAATTTTGTAGTCGGATTTGTTGGTTGAGCGATTTAGTTTACAGCCAGAACTTGGCTTGGCGATTTTCAGAAAATTTTCCAGCACTAGTGTTGTGAACTATTCATATAAAGGTTTATTTTTTCATTGTTATAGCACTTTTTATTTTCTTAATTCTTATTTTTTATAGGTTTGAAAATACTGGGCCCAATTTCTCTATCACCAGGATTATCTCAAGTTGACACCCAAGTTGTTTCTGGAATTCGACCTGATGCATTGGCAATTTTTTTTGTTGAATCGGATCGAGACAGAGGAGAGTACAATAAAAACCCACATAAATACTCTAATTTAAATATTGTATCCAGCCAAGCCTCTTTTGAGGCAACCGACAGAACTCCATCGAATCCATTTTTAACTATAATGCCTAAGGGCGATTCAGATCCAATGACTTTGCAGTGCATGTATTCAAAACTTATGGAACTTCAGGGGACTTTTAATAACAACGTATCATCGATAATATCACTTCGTGATTTCGGCACAAATTGTACCGTTTTACCTTATATTTTCCAAGCGCATGGTGTCAATAATAGCTCAGCTAACGTACCTACCAATACGGGTTAGCTCTCTGGTATTTTTGAAAAAAATAAAACTTTATTTTTTATTTTATTTTTCAGGTAATACCAGGATCAAAGTGGAGCTTAATGAACCATTAAGAAAGACATTTCACTTATATTGTGTGTGTATTCAACAGGAGATCTTAATGATTGATTTGCATAGGTCTAGTGAGAATATAATTATCTTTATTTTTTACATTTTTTACATTTTTTTTATTTTTACAGAAACGTCCAACAATCAAGTCTCCTTGCTCAAGGCAGCTGAATATGGAAGCGCAAGAACTACATCGGATTTTGATAAATTCAAAGCTTGCAAAATTTTATCGTGGTATTTATACTCAATTTGATGTGAGTAAAAAAATTGCATTAAATTTAAATGAGTTAAATATATTTTTTTTACTTGATAACCAACATTTTACTGCTGGAATTATTGATTATACAAATTCAGAAAATACAGTGATTTTTTTGATAGTTTAGGTCAAAATTTTCAAGATAAACCATTTTTAAAGGAGTTTTTTTAATATGTATACAAATACTGTTTTTTGTTTACCATACCCCGTTCAACCAGTTTACAGTAAGACTTGTGGCTTATATTGTTTGTTTTTTGCGTTTCATTATTTGCCACAGCGTAACTGGTTGTATATAAAGAGTTTATTTTCTGCAAATTTAAAATCAAATGATATTTTAGTGGAAACTTGGTTTAAAGAAAATAAACATATTTAAAAAATGGATGCAACATTGAATAAAATGAAAAACTATTTTGATGAGCAAGAAAAAATGGAGCCGCAAAATGATATATCAGAGCTTGAAAAGTTGATGTCCCTGCACAACAATGGAAAGAGATACTTCACATCAATATTTTTGGGTGCTAGCAGCAGTGGGAAATCAACCACAATTTTGAATTTTATTCAAAATTGGGATATGGTCCGGCCACATCGAAATCTTTTAGGCGTGGTTATATTTGCCCAAGACACTCAAACAATTGAGGACTATCAGACGAAGTTAAAAAATATTGTGCCGCATTTCGAATCCAAAGAAGGTTATGATGTGGATTGGAAATTGAGTGATTTTCCTTGGGCTGTAACAAGAAGCGATCGTGATGACATTTTATGTGTGATAGAAGATATGGCTTCTTTGCTTAGAAGTTCAAATGAGGTTTACACATCCATTCGCAATATTTTCGAGCGTGTAAGTCATCATGAAGCACTTTCTTGTATATTAACACTGCAAAGCGCCAGTGGTAACAGGAATGTAAAAAACTCATTAACCCCATTAATCGACAATTGTAATTATTTGTTTTTAACAGCTTCAACTCTTGGTACTAGCATTTTAACTGAAGTACAGAAACGGTATTTTAGTGGGCTAGGCGGAGTTTTGCATTATATAAGCCAATTAGCATTTTCACGTTACCATTACCCGTATGTTATTTGTTCTATCAACTCTAAGTCAAATTTGCTGTATAAAATACGCGCAGGCGTCACTTCTAAGTCCATTGAAACACCGCCTATATTTTTTACAATTGAACCAAATTATACTTGAGCCTAATATTCTATAATGCCTGATAAAATAAAATATGAGGTTAAGGGTATGATTTTGATTAATGCTATTGAATATCATAAATTACTAGACTGCTTGAAAATTTTTGAGGCTAAAGTTCGCAACGACCAAAACCAAGCAAATTCTACAGCCGATCACGCAGGTATAAAACTATTTTGTTATTTAGAAACAAAATATATAATTCTCAAAAAAGGAAAATCTCAGATTCTTCGAGAGAAATAAATTCCACTCAGCTTGGACAATTTCAAAGCCCAACAAGTGAGAATCTCGATGGAATAGATCGGAATGTAGATGTGGAATCAAAAAATGAAGGTTAAATCCCAGAAAAAAAGCTTGATAGTGATAGCAATACAAACACTGAACAAATCTTTTTTTTTTTTTAAATTTTTGACCCGTTTTTTCAGATTTCATCAGTAGAACAATCGGCGCATAAGATTTTTGATATTTTAAATGGCTTGGGAGGGAACAATTTTTTGCTAAAAGAAAATGGGGACTTTGAAATTTTTGGTAAGGAGGGGAATTTAAATGAGATACTGAATGTTATTTTTAAACGTAAAAGAAAAATAGGAGAACAGAAAATTCATGTTGAAAATGTAAAGGGGTTGAAAACTTTTTTACATTTATTAAGCATTCATGATTTTAATGTTAACAACATTAAGAATGTACCAAATATAAAAGTACGAACATTTTATAATAAAAGTTCTAAAAATACAGCTTAAATCACTTTATAAATTTGGGAAGGGTAGTGTATTGAAACCATCATCCAGCAAGTAACGTTTAAACGAAATTGATGTCATTGCTTTTTTTGTTGTTTCGGTAGTGATTATTCCAGAATGTAAACTTCGGAATGATGTTGATCGTGATGATGGAGGTTCAATTTCACCAAATACAATTGATTTCAATGTTTCATACTCAAACAATGCCCTATTCTCAACATTTGTGAGTGAAATACCCTTTGATGCAAATTTACACCTATAATATTTACCGGAGCTACTTTTCCTATAAACACCATAAATTTTTTCTGTGGGGGCACAATACGAGCCAGCTCCAGCCACAGATATTTCTTCCTTCCAGCCGTTTAATTCCCCAGTGAATAGTTTCTGTTTATCTTTCAAATACTCAGATTTTAATTCTTTTGGCACACACTCATCCATTGTTTCCTTAGAAAAACAAACAAAAATAGAGTCTGTATCAGACATCAAAACTTGAAAATCCATTTCATGCATGTATTTCCCTATAAAATCATGTGCAAAGTTTTGCGTTTGGCGTTTGGAGTGTAATAAAATAAAGTATGCTAAAGAAATTGGTAGATCAAAAGTAACTTTAGTTTTACGCATTGTAATTTCAAGTATAGTTTTACTAATTTGCCGCTCCTCTGCAAAGTGTGGACTACAAATCACACGTGTTAATCGCCGCTGCCCTTCTGTTGTGGAGAGGTCAATGAATTGCACGTTCTTATATGCTGTCTTCTTTTGTAGACTTTTTCCAAATATACCAGAGTAAATAATTTATAACAACTTTTTTCAAAGTCTTGTCGTTGTTAACGCATGTAGTGCACCGCATTCTGGATATGTGACCCCACAAAACACACTGCAGCAAGCACATGTGCAAGACAGAAATGCCTTTTGTGCATTTGTCATTGAGCGCCAGCAAAAATACTGTGTCAGCACACGTGCTTGCTGCAGTGTGTTTTGTGGGGTCGCATATCCAGAATGCGGTGCACTGCATGCGTTAACAACAACAAGACTTTGAAAAAAGTTGCTATAAATTATTTATCCCGCACTGTTCATAAGTGTTTTACATGCCAAGCTCAAGCTCGGTTGTCCAGTTGCCTATAAACAGCTTTCAGAACTTTGTATGATTTTTTCTACATAACACCAAAACAGTCACCTTTGCCTCTTTTCTTTTGTTGTACAAATGTTCCATAACAGGTCGTAAAACCGGCGCCATTTGAAATTGGTAAATTTCAGATATGTTATAGAATTGTGTATCGTAAGTTTCAGCTAGTACACGCATTTCATCAGTGGTAAATAATCTTGATTGGACGTAGAAACCAGCAACATTTACAGTGCGTTTTTGACTTCCTTCCATTAAATGGTATTTGTTTACATAAGATTTCATTCTGGGACTAAGCATATCAAATGTGATTTCAGCCCTTTTAACAATTGGAGGATAGTCCTTGAATTTCTCTTGTGATCTCTTACGTACAATTGCGGAAGCCATAACAAAACCATCAATTTCACCGTCTAATATTGCACTCAAAATCTCTTTTTCAGAATATCGTTTTTCTGCAATGGACTCCCAAACCATAAAAAAATAAAGCAAAAATCCCAAAAAACTTCAAATTCAAATAAATATATACGAGGCGAGACATTAGAATGCATGAGGAACACAAAAATGACGCAGTGCACTGCATTCTGGACATTGACGTTGACATGGTGTTTTTCGTTGGCGCTTAATTACAAATGCACAAAAGGATCAAAATGCATGTTTATTATGTAAGTGCATATGCGCTTGCTGCGGTGTGGTTTGTGGAATGCACATATCCAGAATGCAGTGCACTGCGTGATTTTGGTGTTCCTCATGCATTCTAATGTCTCGCCTCGTATATATTTTTTGACTTTGAAGTTGTTTGGCATTTTTGCTTTATTTTTTATGGGTTGGGATTTCCACCTGGTATGAAGGAGGGGCCGATTGTATATTCTTTTACTATACTTTTTGCTAGTGGGTTATTTCGTTCCATGTGAAGCCACTGGCAACCCCAAATCCACTTGAAATTATCACCGTAAATTTGGGTAAGATTATCGATTCTGATTAAAGTATTCTTTTGATTTTCTTCCATTGTTAACCCATTGATAAATTTCACTTTTGTTTCGCCCCATCTTTTTTTATGCAGACAAAAATCCGTGTAGCATATCCCATGAGAACCCATACACTGTGTTAAAATTTATGATAGATGATGTAGGTTTTTCATATAAATTCTTTAAAAAATAAATTTACCTCCATATATTCTACAACAATTGGCACTTCAGTTCCATTCTCCAATTTTACACCGTATCTGTCTAGATAGTAAATTTCATTAACATCTTCAATAAATATACTGACTTCCCCTTTGTTGGCTAATGTATTCATTCTAATAGCACCTTCTGAGACACGTATAAACTCTACAAACCGCAGCGGTTGAATTTTATGCCGTGTTATAAAGTCAGCTTTATAGTCATCTTCTTCACAGCGGTAAATTGGAGGTCCTATCATCATATCTTGAATCTAAAAATACATGAAAATTATGCTTGGAATATATTTTGATTTTTATAATGAGCACAAACCATCATGCTGGGGTATTGGCTGTTGGCATCAAACGCTGCTATGCATTTTGCTACTTTAGCTTTTTTACCATACTGGTATTCTCGAATTTTCGTAACACCCAATTCTACATGCTTTGTGACCACTAGAACCATACCACCGCATATAGCATCTCTAATTTGATTGTAAAGCCTTTCTCCGGGTATATAGAATAATGGATTCAGCGATTGCAAAACGTTTTTGTAGCTTAAATAAAATGCAAATGAACAAAAACCATTTTGAGGTTATGGGGGGTGTCAATTGCCTATCGAAATCCACAAAGGTGAAAAATCCACATTCTGGACTTTCATTAAAAGGTTCACTATAGCATGCCTGGCTTCCAAGGTTCAAGAAATCACTCTAAAACAGCTTTGTACTTATGCTGATAAAACTATGTAGGTATTGCGAGCCAATAATATAATAGGATAGTATCCGCTTTTGTAAAAATTTAATTAACGGGCGAACATCTGAGACACAGTAATCCCATAGTATGTCACCTGCGTTTTATCGGTGTAGTGGTGTTTTATTTTTTATGTTGAATTTCTTACCAAAATTTTGGAAGCCACGTTCAGTCCAATATTTTAGTATTTCTGTGTATTTTTCCTCTCCAGTTTGTGGTCTGGTTTTTAGTCCCAAATGTTTCAGAGCTTCCAATTCCGTCATGCCGTATTGATTGATACAATGTTGAAATTCCATGAATTCAATATTCAAAGAATTAGTGTAACACATTTGATCCTCAAAATCACAAAATTGAGGGATTCCTAAATCAAAACATGAATATCCATGTTGAAGTACGCTATATGGGAGGTGGAGTTTATGAAGCGTTTTATCACCTGGGAAAGTTTGCTCTAATAGGTCAGAAAGTTTTGCTGACCCCGCCTCAAAATTTAATACATCAGTAAATAATAGAGTTGAACTTCTCAAAATTAAATACCGCTCCATTTTCTTGATTGTTGTTGGCATCACATTTTTTCCGTTGGCATCAAGATCACATTCAAAAAGTGTTTCTATGAGCCCAGCGTTACATAAAATTTTTAAATCAAAACGCCCGCTGTTAAACCCAAAAACTGGCATTGTGTTAACGTGAGTCTGTACCATTTTCTTCAATAGTAAAATTTTTTGACGCTGAAAACCATTTCTTGTGTTTAACAAACTTTCTTCTATTTGAGTAGTCAGTCGAGAAAGCGCGCGACTTTTGCAAATAGAAAAACTTTCACGAACTTCAAGTAAATAGAGTACAAAGTTCTTTAGGACTTTTTTTATCTCAGTATGGCTGTGTATAAAAAAGCCAGTCACTTCAAGATTATCAGCTCTTGCCACGGTTATTATAAGTGGTATGTGCCTCCCGAGAAAACGCATTTTTTCCGTGTCAGTTGGTAGATTGCTATCCACTGAAGTAGATTCAATGTCAAAAGTACAGAAATATTCCATGTTCAAAATACCCTTTAAGAAAGTGGGTATTTGTTGAATATCAATATTCTCATCCTCAATTTTAGGCAACGGCTCCCCTAAAAATTCTATAATACGATCTATTAGCGATGGTTTCATTTTCCAAGAGCCTTCTTTGAACTCATGGATCACTACACGATCCTGTCCGTTCTCATGGAATTCTACAATTTTTTGGTTTTTTTTCATTTGTTTTTGTCGCCGTGGTGAAAGCGGGCAAGAATATTGATAATGCTTATAGTAGGAATTTTGTGTTGTGAGAATTTGATGACATTTTTGGCATTGAAAAATAGATCGAAAATTTTGGAAATTTTGAATTAATTTACATTCATTCATGTTGTGAGTTAACAACAAAAATATAGTTTTATCAATCTGTATATCATATTTAGATTCGAAATAAATTTTTTTTTCAAATCCACCATTAAATACTTTGAGTGCGCACTGAAATTTTTTTGCGCACCATTCTGAATATTTTACTGAAAATTTCAAATTTTCAGATGACTTATAAAAAGCGAGTAAATGTTTCTTATTTGTTTTCTGATTGAAGACAAAAAATAGAGCTAGCAAAGTTAAAATTTCCAACTGCAATTCCTTGGCAAACTTCATTTGATTGAAATCCCGTAAAAATGATTTCACGCCACTGAAAACTGTTGTAGCTGCAAAATCACAAGATAGAATAATTAAATCACATCACAAGACCAATATAACTTAATGAGAATGGAACACTTTTGTATGACATCCCAGAACTAAACATGTCATTTATATAACTGCAATACGATTCAACTTCTCCATCAATCAAAGAACCTATTTCGTTATTGAACCTTTTATAAAATGTTTCATTTAAAAAACCATCAAAAATTTGGGTATTGTGACTTTGTCTAAAATATTGATGGTTCTGTGGTTGATTGATTTCAATCAATATAAAACTTAACTGCACTTTCAATCTATAAATTTTCGGGTATTGATGAAGAAATTGCTGCATTTCAGTGTTAAGCAGATTTCTTAGGTCGCTGCGCATGAATATTGGGAATCTATATTCTATTCTAGTGGCATTTCTGTAAACAAGTAACTTTGGCTTATATTCTGTCTCATATAGTTGCTTCAAGTAAAAATCATCCGTATTTGGGTCTAATTTTGACTTAATAACCTTTGAAGCAAGAATGGGCGGTGGTAGGCCGTAACCTTTTAAACACCTCAAATCATTTGATAAAGTGAACTGACTTTCTAAGTCGCTATCAATAGCATCCTCGTTTTCGGATGAGTGATGCCGTTTTTTTGGTTTTTTTGGTGCTATATGCGCTCGAGGTGTCATTCCCTCTGCATTTGGGTCCGTACCAACCTTCGTGTACATAAGCTTTTTTTGTATTTTCATTTTACCCCGATTTCCATGTAAACTAAACCTACATTGTTTGATGAATTGCTCGTTGAACTCAAACATAGAGAAATTGTCTCATCCAAACTTTTTAGACGTTGAATAATTTCCTCACTCTGTAAATTATAATTTTGGTTCTAACAAACGTATTCTGGCACAGCGCTACACCAACCATCTTTTCTAGTGAAGTAGTGCGTTCAAGTAATTCTTCCAGAACAAATGTGGTGTCATTTTTCGTTCCTTTAGTATCTTTTTGTTCAGTTGGTTTCTGTGGGTACAGATGAGTTGGAAAATTCAAGTATGGTACACTCCCAACCGTGGAGGACACTGACTGAGAAATTAGAGCAGTTTTAATTTTGCTATATTCACATACAAACAAACAAACCGGTTTATATTTGTACACCAAAGGGTCAGATTTGTCACATGAAATATTTGATTGTTTTGTTTCATGCAAGCGTTCCATATGTCTATAAATCATATTTAGTATGTGATATTTTTCCCCACAGATTTCACACATATACGAGACCATTGTCCTTGAAAGAATGATAGACTTGAAAATGGATAAAACACAATGAAAAAGTCCAATATGAAGGTATATTATGGTGTTTTAAACCATTTCTCACAACAAAATTCCATACGCTTTATATTTATACTTTTATTGTTTATAGGAAACAGTTCACGTAAATATAAGAACAAGGAGCTGGTGACAACCAAAGGGTCTATAAAATCAAGCAAAAGAAATGGGTCAATTGCTTGATTTGCACTTGGTTTTACATTTGACACATTTCTTTACACTTACAATATTTGTGATTGCTCCCTTAACAATGGAATGACCTAAGATGTTTTTTATTACAGTAACCCACAACTACATGTGTCTGTAAAAAAAATACAGTAATCACAAATAGTTATACTTTTGGGCACCAAATCGACGGGAAGTTTGGTATTTCTGCTGTTGTGAAATAATTTTTTCTTCGTAAGCCGATTTTTTCTGCTCAGCTTCTGTCAGAGCTTCTACAAAAGATGCTTCAAATTTGCCTTTGAATAACTCGAAAATACGGCTATCACCTAGTGGAATCTGCAAATTTAAAGATTGAGTGCTCATTGAATCGGAATTTACAGAATTTATATTGATGTGATATATAATATTTACCTCAGCAACAGATTTAAATTGCGTGTTAGCATTTGCCCATGGACTGGAACAAGATGGGCGGTATGTAGTACTGATTCTATCATACTCGAAGCTACCGATCTACAGTGAGGTTAAAATTACAATATTTAACTCATTGAGTAAAAGTAAAATGCAAAAATTGCCTGTAAATATGGAAGTAGATCCTTGAACACAATACGAAACGCCTCCGATCGCGTAGTTTTAGAGAGCCAATATAATTTTGACGCAATCAGATTATTTGTAAGCTCCTCCTTTTGTTTACTTTGTTTTTTTTCTTCGAAATCTTCTTGATATTGGCTTTCAAAATCAACTTTTTTCTCAGTTTCTGAAGATTCTATTTTTGGTTCTTCACTTGGGGCTTGAGTTAGTGGCATTGCAGAAGTGTCTGCAAAGTTTTACTATAGTTTTATGCAGTCTGGGCGCCCTCTCAGATATAAATTTGATTATAACAGCGTCAAAACGATCAGTCTACTGGAATCCAGAAAGTTTCAGTGGAACCCCAAACATGGATTTGTGCCTTTTGTGTATTTGTCATTGAGCGCCAGCGAAAATACTGTGTCAATGCGCATGTGTAGTGTCTCTTGGTACCAATGGACATATCCAGAACGCTGTGTAAGCACATGTCAGGTACCGCAAGACACACCGCAGCAAGCGCATGTCAGGTACCGCGAGAGACACCGGTTATTTTCGCTGGTACTCAATAACAAATGCACAAAAGGCGCAAATGCATGTTTATTGTGTAATTGAACATGGTGCACATGTGCTTGCCGGTGTATCTCGCGGAGCAGGATTGTGCCATGTAACAAAATCACGCCGATGCAATCCACTGTCTATGATTGCAATGAACCTCGGAGCTCAATGAAAAATCCCCGTTGCTACCAAGCAGTAGGGGTGTTTTTACCCATATGTATTGAGGTAAACACCTGAGCCCTTCTACTCTAGTATATTTCGCACGCTAGAGGGCGCTCGCCTCAAACAGCCTAACACTTGGAGCACGCTAGAGAGCGCTGGGGTGTTTACCTCAATACAGATGGGTAAAAACACCCCTACTGCTTGCTAGCAACGGCGATTTTCATTGAGCTCTGAGGTTCATTGCAATCATAGACGGTGGATTGCATCGGGGTGATGTAAAATACAATGTATTTACCTCAGTACATTTAGGGTAAAAACAGGCGTGTTCTGTCATATTTTTAGCTGGCTTTTTGTACGCGAACTTTCAAAGACTGAAGTTCTGAAGACGCCATTCTGAAGACTCAGATGAAGTTCTTTTTAAAAAGTTTCCCTCATAAACTTAGGTTATTTTTCCATGGTCTTTCATTTGTATGTCTCCATGTTTTATGAAACACAATTTGGAAGGGTGCTGTCATACAAAAATGCACTTTTTCTGCAATTATCACATGCATAGTCATGCAATATCCAAAAATAGTGTACTTGTACCAGTAACTAAGTGTGCTGATAGTGTCCTTTAGCTGGCCAGTTGGTTATTTTTCTCAGTGAACACTTTGGATGAAATGTGACTGATAAGAGTGACCTATAGGGGAACAAACAATTGTTCAAATGTTGATAGCATTCTGATAGCAAGCAGAAACAAAAAATAACCAAATGGCCAGCTAAAGGACACTATCAGCACACTTAGTTACTGGTACAAGTGAACTATTTTTGGATATTGCACGACTATGTATGTGATAATTGCAAAAAAAGTGCATTTTTGTATGACAGCACCCTTCCAAATTGTGTTTCATAAAACATGGAGACATACAAATGAAAGACCATGGAAAAATAACCTACCGTATTTCCTCGAAATACCCCCCCCCCTTGAAATACCCCCCCCCCTCATTTGACCCCCCCCTCTCGAGACCACTATGAAACAATCACCCCCCCCCCCCCTCGAAATACCCCCCAAATTGAGTGTAAAGAGAACGTACATGACAAACACTGCAGTTTGTGTTCTGCGTAGTGCAGAACACACGTTAAAACAATGTCGGAATCATGTAAGAACAGTGTTTATACCATCTACGTACTAATATTAGTCTACAGAACCTTATAAATGGCGGTTTTTGTTGCATTTTTCGACGTCTGCGTACGTTTCAGACGACAATTTCGTACTTGGTTTTCAAAAATTTTCTTGTGAAATAATAACCCCGCCCTCGAAATACCCCCCCCCTCGTTTAACCCCCCCCCCCCCTCTCGGGACATCTATGAAACAATCACCCCCCGGGGGGGTATTTCGAGGAAATACGGTAAGTTTATGATGGAAACTTTTTAAAAAGAACTTCATCTGAGTCTTCAGAATGGGATTGTATGTGATGGTGACACGGGTGTTTCAAACTGTTCTGGAAAAAAAGCGCAGGCCCAGTTTTTAGATTTTATTTTTTTATCATAAACTATACAATTTAGCACAGTTTTAGTAAAAAAAGCTAAGCTCTCAATTACAAACTGAACATTTGGGTCCATTTTCAAAATTTCAGCCATCATTTTCAATGAGAAAAAAAAGTTTTATGAAGTTTGTTTGTATGGGCCAATTAATCTCCAAAACTATTTTTATAAAAATCCAAAATATTATATTGATAGGTAATGTCAGGCAAAAGTTATGAATTTCCAAAAAAAACAGCCTGAAAAATGATGACTTTTGACTTTGATAAATTTTTTCAGTAGGAAGATGACATTTTCGGATATATGTATGGAAGGAAATTTTGAGTTTCTATATATGTAGATCCCAATTCCATGATAAAAAACGCAAAAAAAAATTTTGTGCTTTCACAGGTTTGGTTCTTACGCAAAGCGAGTCTTAAAAAATCTATCGGGCGTACGCCCTACCCTACAAATCTGTAGGCAGAATTAAATCTGGCCCCAGGAGTCTTCAATGGGGGGGGGAAGTTGGAGAGGTAGCCCGACCCACCCCCCCCCCAATCGGCCAGCTATCTATCCCAACGATGAGTGTTTATTTACGATCACCAAAGCTCCCCCCCCCCCACCTGAAACCGCTCAGCTCTCTATCAGCTAAATCTCCAACCATTTTCCATACCCACCACCATCCTTATATTGAGCCACTACGATCCTCCTCCCAGGGGTCTCCTAGGGGGGGGGGGGCTGCCCCCCCCCCAAATCGGCCAGCTATCTATCTATCCCAGAGGCTGCTTAGCTATCTATCTATCCCGAGTAGGGATGGCCAGCGCTTTTTTTCAAGCGCTTTTTTTTAAAAAACGCCGCTTTTTTTAAAAAAAAAAGCGCAAGGGTCCCAGCGCTTTTTTTTTAAAAAGAGCGCTGGCGAAAAATTTTGTACCTATGCAGTAGGTATTTTGTAATTTTTTTTGCGCGCAAGCGCTCAATTTCACATACACATTTCCACTGGTGGTTGTTTTCATGGTTTTGTGTATTTTTAGTGTCACTGCTCCTATTCCTGCATGCTATCATATAATAATAAGCAGATGATATGTTAGTGTAGTATATAATGTCCAGCCAATGTGCTCCCACATACTTCTACAGTGGGAAACATCAGTCTCAATGTATTAGCTTTCTTTATAACCTTATTTAAGCACCATTTCATGCCTAACTTAACTTAATAGCAATTTACATAACAAGTCAACATAAAAAGTGAAATTTTTGGCATAAAACCCCACTTATAATGCTATCCCATTGCTCAACAGCCATTCTATGGCTATATATCATCACAAGTGCTGCCACCTGTATGATATACCTGTACATTTTGACTCAGAACTATATTTGGGAGCTTTCTAGGAAATGTCTTGACATTTTTTGAAAAAAAGCAAAAAAAGCGCGTTTTTTTTTAAAAAGAGCGCTTTTTTTTAAAAAAAGCGGGGCCGTTAAAAAAAAGCGCTTTTCATCCATCCCTAATCCCGAGGCAAAAGTTTTGGCTACTACCCCCAAAGACCCCCCCCCAAATAGCTCAGCTATATATCTATCTGAAAATTTGCATGGGGGTACTTTTCGACACGGGCATAATGGGTTTTGCCGTAGCTTGTCGCGTTCCTAAGTTATTGCGATTTCCGCATTTTGGTGTGTCTGACCATACTATGGGTGGGTCGCTTGCGCCCTCCCTCGGCAGCGAGGGATGGCGCTGGCGCGCCCACCCGATCTGGTGTGGTTTTTGAGAAATTTTGCCCCAATTTTCACTCAAAATCACTAATTTTCGCACCTTTTTATAGTTTTTCACCTTCAAAATCGTGCTTTCCGGCTATATACATGGTTGTATACCTATTTTTAGCCATCCTAAACCTACTTTTAACTTATTATTAGCGATTTTTCCCCTTTCTGCCTTCTTAACCCTGAAAATGCCTATAAATTGTGCCCCCAGCCCCCCCCCCAGAAAAAATTTCAGCTATATATCCCTCCGGAGGAGCGATTCGCTACCTATCCAGCCCCCGCGAGGGCCAAAATCTTGGAGACCCCTGCCTCCTCCTCCTCCAAAAAAACGCCAACGAACAAAAAACGCAGCGACGAAACAGAGGAAGAACGAAAATATGTAATTACAAATAAAGGCCAAATGTACACGGATGTGCGCAGGTATTTGAAGTGGATTTGCAAAATTACAAACATATGCTACAGGTTTGTGGCGAGGGAATTATTTGTCGCATTGATGTGAAGTCATGATTAGTGAGATTAGAGATGGAAGGGCCCTGTTTGAGGGCGTCAAATGGTGCCGATGGCCCTTTTGCATCACTACTGTACCGAAATCGGAGCGCAAAATTATAAAATTAGCGCAAGTAATATCTTTAGAAAATAGCATCAGGTTGCAATGTCTCATTCTAAAATTGAGGTAAATTTATTTTTTGAAACAACAACATATTTATAATTATAAAAAAATATTTCAGAGAGATTTTCTGATATTTTTAAAAGGTAAATGATTTTTTTTTGCTTTTTCGGGCTGATCAAAATTATTCCTATTAAAATATTTAGAAAATATTTTCTGAAAATCATCCATTTAAAAAATCGTGTCCCGTCTAGTGATGGAATGGCGCCATGGCGCTGGCGCCATTTGAGGGCGCCGCGCCATGGCGCCACTGGCGCTTGGCGCCCTTTTTCTGTGGCGCCCTTGGCGCCTGGCACCCACATTCTGAAAGGCGCCATGGCGCCCTTGGCGCTTGGCGCCCTTTTTCCGTGGCGCCCTTGGCGCCTGGCGCCCTGCTTTAGAAGGGCGCCAGCAGGGTTTCACGGTGAGTGCTGTGTAAACGAAAAAATAAATGAAAAACGCATCCGTGGATGATCTAAATTTGCCAGAAAAATGGACGGAGTGGTGTGAGTGGGTGGAAATCTTTCGTCCAACTGTTCATCAGATCTGTCTGACGGATCAGAAAACAAGAATGATGGATTGTTAACTTGCAAAATCATAAATAAACGGATTTAAATCGTTGCAATTAGGAAACATTGTCTGGAAAGTCTATTTGTAATGAATGGATTGTTGTCAAATGACAATTTCCATTGCGTTTGAATTCGTCATGTGGATTTTATTCAAATTTTTTTCGTTGTGATCCTTGTTTTTGTTCATTACATCCTGGAGAACGCGAATTAAGACGTGAATGCGCGTACAATGGTGCTGTAGAAACATTTTTAGCACACGCATGGTGTTGTAGGCACTTTTTTATCCTGGCGCCCTTGGCGCCTGGCGCCCTATTTTCCAAATGGCGCCATGGCGCCCTTGGCGCCCTCTTTCCGTGGCGCCCCTGGCGCCTGGCGCCCACTTTCTGAATGGCGCCATGGCGCCCTTGGCGCCTGGCGCCCTTTTTCTGTGGCGCCCTTGGCGCTTGGCGCCCACTTTCCGAATGGCGCCATGACGCCCTTGGCGCCTGGCGCCATTTTTTCTGGCGCTTTTCCATCACTAGTCCCGTCCCATTGCTAATTTTAACCCCTTCACACAAGAATAACACTTTTCACCACTTATTTACAGCAACAAAAATACAAGCGTCCAGCGAAAATCCGCGAGAATATCATCTACCAGCAAATTGGAAAAGGAAAACATTTTGAGAAAGGCTAAAAAACCAGTATTCAAAGGCAATTCGGAACAAGATGTTGATGATGAATCAGGGACAAAATCCCCCGAAAAGGGTGTTGATTATGACGAATATAAATCAGGGGCCAAATCCGCGAGTTTCAAGTGAAGATACGAGTCATAAGGCGCAAGTTTTACTAGCACTGCTTTTGGCACAGCGCCAAGATTCCACTGGATAAAGTCTGCAATTACCGTTAGAGTCACCGAAAACCACGTTAATGGGTGAGCTGCCAAGCTAAACCTCACGGGTTACGACGCGTTGCCCATGTAAACCCGGTGCTCATGTAAACACGGTGCTCATGTAAACCCGGTGCTCATGTAAACACGGTGCTCATGTAAACACGGTGCTCATATAGGGCCGGAGCTCATGGAAACCCGGTGATCATGTAAACACGGTGCTCATGTAAACACGGTGCTCATATAGGGCCGGAGCTCATGGAAACCCGGTGATAATGTAAACACGGTGCTCATGTAAACCCGGTGCTCATGTCAACCCGGTGATCATGTAAACACAGTGCTCATGTAAACCCGGTGCTCATGTAAACACGGTGCTCATGTAAACACGGTGCTCATATAAACACAGTGCTCATGTAAACACGGTGCTCATGTAAACACGGTGCTCATGTAAACCCGGTACTCATGTAAACCCGGTGATCATGTAAACACGGTGCTCATGTAAACCCGGTGCTCATGTAAACACAGTGCTCATGTAAACACGGTGCTCATGTAAACACGGTGCTCATATAGGGCTGGAGCTCATGGAAACCCGGTGATCATGTAAACACGGTGCTCATGTAAACACGGTGCTCATGTAAACAGGTGCTCATGTAAACACAGTGCTCATATAGGGCCGGAGCTCATGGAAACCCGGTGATCATGTAAACACGGTGCTCATGTACACCCGGTGCTCATGTAAACACGGTGCTCATATAGGGCCGGAGCTCATGGAAACCCGGTGCTCATGTAAACCCGGTGCTCATGGAAACCCGGTGATCATGTAAACACGGTGCTCATGTAAACCCGGTGATCATGTAAACCCGGTGCTCATGTAAACCCGGTGATCATGTAAACACGGTGCTCATGTAAACACGGCCCCCCAGCGGAATTGGCACCAGATACCACTCCATCGAAGGAAACAGAATGTGAAAAATCCGGCAGGGAATTCGCTCAGCAGCCATCCAAGGCAAAGGAAAACGTATACCGCGCGCAGTATATAAGGCGCAAAACTGCCAAGCAATACCAGGTGCCACTCCCAGACCCTGTAAAATGCCCTGTAAAAAGTCAAATGTCATGCAAAGTGTCAAAAGTCATGTAAAATGCCCAGTAAAATGGCAAACGTAGGTACATTTGCCATTTTCCCCGGCATTTTACATGACATTTGACACGTTGCATGACTTTTGACACTTTGCATGACATTTGACAGTTTACAGGGCATTTTACAGAATCTAGGACTGCCCCCTGAAATGCAAAAACATTTGGAACGAGATGAACCGCGATAGATGTATCAAAGATGGTGGGGGTTATTTGAATGCGAAAATGCCCAGAGAAAAGGCAATGTTCACAAGAATGCACACACTGTTGTACTTTAAGTGCCTATCATTCTGGATTAGTTATGGATAGAAGTGTGATTAAAATAAACATTTTTAGAAAAATACACATTTAGATTTAAATGTTGAGTTTGAACAGAATATTCAAATGACTGGTTCACTGATATATTTACCATTTTATGAATAAAATTATAAGCGATATGATGATCAATTAAATAATGAGAATAGGCCGTAGGGGTAAATGTTTTCATCGGCAAAACACTAAGTGTTTTTGTGCTCTTGGTGTCACAAACAGGAAAAATAAACATAGCTCTTCACAAGTTTTGGCGAAACTCATGCGTGAATGGCCCCACACACGCTAGTTGACATCGACACCTCATGTCAACTGGTTCCGTTCCTAATTGAAAGATTGCGTTTGAACGTCGTTCGTTCACTCGTCAGCAAACTTTCAATCGGGATCAGCACCAGTTGACATTTGCTGTCGATGTCAACTAGCGTGTGTGGGCCCAATGTTACGGTGTCACAGCGAATGACCATACTTTGTGAACCATATAATCAGGGGTCAAGCGTATTTGCGACTCTGATTAGATGGAGAACCGATAAAATAATTATTTAAGAATGCAGCAAGGCACACCAAGCTAGGGTTCAAACGGGATCCCGATCCCGAATCCCGAGAAATTTCGGAATTTTGTGGTCCCGATCCCGATCCTGAAACCTCAATCCCGATCCCGATCTGGAGCGAATTTTGCGAAACTATACCCCAATTTTCGCTCAAAATCGCTATTTTTCATACCTTTTGAAAGATTTTCACTTCCAAAATCATGGTTCTGGTTCCTATTTGCCTATTTTCAGCTATATTTAGTACTATATGCTCTTCTATACCCATTTTGAGCCATTTTACACATACTTTTAGCGATTTTTCTCTCTTTTCTTCCTTCTATGCCCCGAAAAAGTCTATAGGTATATCGAACCACCACAACCCCCACCCCCCAGAAAATTTTTCATCTGTCTAACCCTCCCGAGGAGCGATTTGCTATCTATCCAACAACTCGGAGGGTCAAAATTCAAAATACCCCTGCTCGATACAGTGCCCATTACTATACCGTATTTCCTCGAAATACCCCCCCCCCCTCGAAATACCCCCCTCAAAATGGGCACTATGTATTTGTGGCCTGGGAAATGCATAACAGACGTTCAAAACACTTACTGTGTTACGTTAGAACATCGTTTATAACATCTACATCCTTATATAAGGCTGCAAAAACTCATAAATGGTGGTTATTGATGCATTTTTCACGTTTTTCTCTCAAAATTTCCAATCTGAAAAAATAAACCCCCTGGGGGTATTTCGAGGAAATACGGTAGTTTAAGGTTAATACACATGCATATAAGGTAGACAGTGATGTGAATGACAATGCCAGGCAGCCCATTGCACAGTACCTAAATGAATCTATAGCATTGTTTTGGATGCCAATTTTATCCAACGTTTCTGGCATCCATTGTTTTTGGTGTTTTGGGTCATTTTGTGAAATATTAGGAGAAAAAACCCTGAAGACCAATTTTTTAGGCCTAAATCCCGAAAAAAACGCCAATTCCGATCCGGAAAGGTCAATCCCGATCCTGAAATCTCAAAAAGCCAATCCCGATCCCGATCCCGAAATCTCAAAAAAACAATCCCGATCCCGATCCCGAAAAGTCAATCCCGTTTGAACCCTACACCAAGCATCAAGATTTCGTGCGATATCAGTGTTTGGGTGTCGATACCCATTGAGTATTTCCCAAATTGCACAAAAATCATCCAGCGCTGGGTGCGAATTCATCGAAAAATTCATTATCACCTTGCCAAAAACGACTCGCAATTAGTGATGGAATGGCGCCATGGCGTTGGCGCCATTTGAGGGCGCCAAAGGGCGCCGCGCCATGGCGCCATTGGCGCTTGGCGCCCTTTTCCTGTGGCGCCCTTGGCGCCTGGCGCCCACTTTCTGAAAGGCGCCATGGCGCCCTTGGCGCTTGGCGCCCTTTCTCCGTGGCGCCCTTGGCGCCTGGCGCCCTGCCATAGAAGGGCGCCAAAATGGCGCCAGCAGGGTTTCAACGGGAGTGCCCCGTAAATGAGAAAAAATACAAAAGCGCGTCAGTGGATTACGGAAATTCACCAGAAAAATGGACAAAGTAGTGACATTGGATTGAAATTTTTTGTCCAACGGTTCATCAACGGAGCGTTTGACCGATCAGAAGCTAAGAATGATGAACCATCAAACTTGCAAACTCATAAATAAACGGATTCAAATAGTCATAATTCCATTTCCGTCAACTTCCATGTCGAATCCATGTGAAGTGAATGCATAGTTTTGTCGAATGGTAATTTTCATTATGTTTGAACTGAATGTCAAGTGGACGTACGATTTTATTCAAAAATTGTTGCTAATTGTTGATTTGTTGATTTTTGTTGATTACATCCTGGATAATGTGAATAAATATGGAAGTGAATTTGTGCAATACATTGTTGGAAAAACACTTCTAGCACACACAGGGTATTGTACGTACTTATTTACCCTGGCGCCCTTGGCGCCTGGCGCCCTAACTTTCAAATGGCGCCATGGCGCCATTGGCGCTTGGCGCCCTCTTTCCGTGGCGCCATTGGCGCCTGGCGCCCACTTTTTGAATGGCGCCATGGCGCCCTTGGCGCTTTTTTTCTGTGGCGCCCTTGGCGCCTGGCGCCCACTTTCCGAATGGCGCCATGGCACCATTGGCGCTTGGCGCCCTTTTTTCTGGCGCTTTTCCATCACTACTCGCAATTATGCGAAAAACGCCAATAAAAAAATTATTTCCAAACTTCCAAACTTAGCCAACTGTCTTAGGTAGTGGGGCTGATCAAGTCATGATCGATTGAGGCTTCACACATGTAAAATATTTCATATACATCCAACAAAAATGGCTGAAAAATTGCATTTTTTGTCGTCACAGTCGTCACAGTGTACAATGCGCCTAAATGACTTTTCAAATATAAAAGAAAAAGCGAACTATTCAATCGATAGAAAAATCTGCTGGCATGGTGCCAATGCTTGCTAGTAAAACAATCCTTTCTAGATCAGAATCGATCCTTAACGTTTTACCGTATTTCCTCGAATTACCCCCTGGGGTTAATTTTTTCAGAGTGAAAATTTTGAGAGAAAAACGTGAAAAATGCAACAATAACCACCATTTATAAGTTTTTACAGCCTTATAGAAGGATGTAGATGGTATAAACAATGTTCTAACGTAACACAGTAAGTGTTTTGAACGTATGTACGCATTTCCCGCACCACAAATTCATAGTGCCCATTTTGAGGGGGGTATTTCGAGGGTGGGGGGTATTTCGAGGAAATGGGAGGTTGGGATGCGGATGTTTGTGTAAATGGATTTGATTTTATGTATTTACTGTATTCCCTAGAAATAACACCCTCCCTCGATAAACCCCCGCCTACCCCCCCACCCCCCCCCCAAAAAAAAAGTAACCAATCTGGGGGTATAATCTCCAAATATACCAATACGGTATATTTATGCGAACACCGGCTTTTTCACGCCATGTTTCACATTCACGCCAAGGCATTTACTTTTACTCATGAGTAAATGTGGCTAAAATACATTTTTTTCTCTGGAAAACATAAAAGTGAGTATTTCTTAAAAGAAATTTTGCCCCACTTTTCACTAAAAATCACTTTTTTTCATATTTTTTTGCCAATTTACACCCTCAAATTCACCAGTACATCTGCTTTTCGCCAATTTTCAGCTATTCTTGGCTATATGTGTCTATATCACCAAATTTTGACATTTTTCCCTACTTTTAGCATTTTACTCCCGTTTTTCCCGATTATGCCTTGAAAACGCTGATATAAATGCCTAGGTATATGAAATAAGTTTTCTGAACTTCAACAACTACACGAGTAAGTGAGTACAGGTATTTTTTGGGAGGAAATGTAAACGTATCTACGCAGCAGTCAAGTATACGTATGTAAATTTATCCAGTAAACGTAAATGCGTTTTAACAACTATGTTTCACAGTAAAAAAGGTCACGGGAATTTCCAACGCACAACAAATATGTGTCGCGCAGTTTTTGCGCGATACAAGTTTGTCGCGCAGGTAGTGATGGAGTGGCGCCATAGTGCTGGCACCATTGAGGCTATTGCGGTATTCCATCACCAGCGTCTCCTGCACGACAAACGTTTGTTGCGCAAAAAACTGCGGGACAAAATGCGTGTCGTGCACAAGTGGAGCCATGGCACAACAACCTGGCGCCCTTAAATGGCGCCAGCGCCACGGCACCATTCGATCACTACCTGCGCGACAAACTTGTGTCGCGCAAAAACTGAACTGAAAGCATCACCAAATTTCAGGTGAAGTGTCTTCAGCATGCTTCACCACGCGCAACCAAAATCGTGAAGGCACTTCATGGCGCTGGTGCTTCCACCAGAGTTGCGAAAGCGTTTATATACTTTATAAATTTATTTATTTATATACTTACATAGGGATGGCCAGCGCTTTTGTTCAATCGCTTTTTCTTTTAAAAACGCCGCTTTTTTTAAAAAAACGCAGCTTTTTTTTAAAACACCGCTTTTTTTAAAACGCCGCTTTTTTAAAAAAAACGCCGCTTTTTAAAAAAAACGGCGCTTTCTTTTAAAAAACGCCACTTTTTAAAAAAACGGCGCTTTTTTAAAAAAAAAACGCCGCTTTTTTAAAAAAAGCGCAAGGGTCCCAGCACTTTTTTTTAGAAAAAAGCGCTGGGAAATTGTTTTTGTACCTATGCACTAGGTATTTTGCAATTTTTTGCGCGCAAGCACGCAATTTGACATGCACATAACCACTGGTGGTTGTGTGATATGTTATTGTAGTATAAAATATGCAGCCAATGTGGGACCACATACTTCTACAGTGGGAAACATAAGTCTCAATGTATTAGCCTGCTTTTATAATCTTATTTTAGCACTATTTCATGCCTAACTTTACTTGAACTCATGACCATTTGATGAATAGCAATTTACACAACAAGTCAACACAAAAAGTGAACTTTTTTAGCATAAAGCCCCACCTATAATGCTATACCATTGCTTCACAGCCATTCAATGGATATACACTAGCGTGCAGTATAGTTGGGACTTTTTCGCTGCATGACTAATGTTGCCAAAATTTCAAAATGGCAAATGTACAAAAGATTTGAATACCATAGGTGGGTATCCTGGGAGGTTGGCTACATGTGCCCAGGATGACCGCCCCTTGAGTTGCTATGTGCATATTTTGTGTGAGTAGTAAAATTTTAGCCCAATTTCTTAATGTTTCAGAATAGTTGGGACTAGGGTCGGAAAAAAAACGTTGTTTTTTTTAACTCGATGTTTTTAAAAAAACACAACGTTTTTTATAAAAAAACAACGTTTTTAAAAAACAAACACGTTTTTTTAAAAGCTCCCAGATATGACCTTATGTCAACATATATAGGTATATCACACAGTGGCAATACTCTGTGATGTTATATATGACCATATAATGTCTGTGGAGCCATGGGATAGCATTATAAGTGGTGATTTGTGTCAAAAATATCCATTTTTCATCGACATATCGTTTGTATATCGCCTTATAGTCGAATGTTCGTTACTTCAGGTAAAGTTTGGCACAGAATAGTGATCAAACAAGGTTATAAAAGGAGGTTGTTACTTTGGGAGTGAAGTTACACACTGTGGAGGTACATGGAAGCACATTACCTCAATATTATATACTACAGCAACATATGACGGCTTATGGTAGCACATAGAAATGGATACTTTGATACTAAAAATGCCACAAAACCAATGAAAACAACCACCAATGTCAATTTGTGTGTGAAATTGCGTGAAATGGATTTTGCAAAATACCTAGTGCTTAGTACTAAAAATTTCGGCCGATGTTTTTTTAAAAAAACAAAACATTTCGGACGTCATGTTTTTTTTTAATTAAAAAAACGTTTTAAAAAAACATCGGCTAACCCTAGTTGGGACTTTGCTTATTTTGGGCTGTATCAACCCCATATTGTAATTTATGGAGTGCATTCAATTCAGACATTCATTTTTAATGAAATTTTTCAATATAGGACTTAGCTCAGCTTTTTACGCATTCCTAGGTATTAGGGTTCAAACGGGATCCCGATCCCGGATCCCGTGAAATTCCGGGATTTAGCAATCCCGATCCCGAAACTTTTCAAATCCCGATCCCGATCCCGAGAAACTCCAAAGTCCGGGATCCCGATCCCGGAAAAATTAGTGGAAATTATCAAAAGTGAAAACAAGACGTTTTTGCATGCAAAAATGTGAACGCAAACCCCCAGCGTTCATTTTATGCCACGTTTCTGGCATCCAACAGTGTTTTTAGACCTTTATGAACAACTGTGGATGCCAAAACATTGGCCAAAATCTCTATCCCAAGACCCCAATCCCGATCCTGAAAAAATGCCAATCCCGATCCCGATCCCGTGACCCCAACCCCGGCCAATCCCGATCCCGATCCCGATCCCGAAATCTCAAAAAACCAATCCCGATCCCGAAAAGTCAATCCCGTTTGAACCCTACTAGGTATTTAAAAAAATTCCTTACGTTGTAGTATCCATACTCAAAATTTAGAAAGTGTATTTACGCTTACACTCATGCTTTTCAAAAATACTGGTATTTTAACAACTCTGGCTTCCACACCCTTCACTATTTTAATACATTTGCGTGCCAGCGTATAAGTGCCAGCCATAGTAAGAAGCGTGAAGTGTCTTCACGCAGATATTTGCTATGTGCGCGGAAGCGTAGGCGTGCTCCGTGAAGCGTCGGGTAATATCGGCGTGAAGACACTTCACGACGCTTCACCGCACATCCACTCACCCATTTTTGCTGTGATACCGATCTAACAGGATGCTTGGCGAGAATGCTACAAAACTTTGAAAAGATAAAATCAAGCAAAAAATTGTTCACAAAATTTTACAATGATAATGTCGGTGTTACGTAACAGACAAATTTATTTTCTGTTTTTATTCAGATAGATTATGGTAATTTGAACTGTAAAGTGTTCGGTCACTAAACTGCAGCTGGTGTCTGGGTTCGCGCTATCCTTTGACTATTCTATAAAAAATACATGTAGTAAATAGGTAAATAAGTATCCATGCAGATATTTACATTCTAATGCCTATCCCATTCAATAACACCACATAACATAAAATAAGTAGCAGATTCCTTTCTTACTTATCTATGTATTTAAAGCTAGGCAATATTTTTCAAACATTTTGCTGCCACATGTTTGCGCTACTTTGAAAAAAAATATTGTCGCAAGAAAAATGGAGTATATCCGGAAAACAGACATTTTATGGACGATTTTTATGATCATAAGCTTATGGAAAGTGAAATGTGAAGGTAACGAACAAATTCCAGATCAACTCAAAGGGGTCGGTGCATTAAAAATTATTTTTTGTTTTCTATACAATTATAGATTTAAATCTCGTTTCTTTTTTAAATAAAAACTTAAATAAAAAATTAACATACCTAATTTCTTGATCTTTCAGGTGAAATATCGGGTTAATGATTTGGACAAAGTAGATGATAAAACTTCAGGTGCAAAATATAATTAGCCCAAAGCGCATTTTCGGGCAACCCCAATAATTGCATCGGAAATAGATTAACAAAATTGTGAATCAAGCAACACATTATCCCAGACAAAAATGGTCTAAAATTGCCCGAAAAAAGGTGTCTTGCTAATAATATTTGCCCCAAGATCGATTAGGAAATATGTGCGGCAGTTTCAGAGTTGTAGAAGATGAAGGATTTAAAATCATGGGCGGACAAGCTGTTCCGTTGGGACGGTGGCCATTTGCGGTCGCTTTTTATCAGGGAAATGTTGATGGTAACTTACAAATTTTTCTGTCAAACGAAGTACCGTATTCGCTTGAATATTTCCCCCATCCCCCCTCGAATAATTCCCCCTGTTAGATGAATGAGTAAAAAATAATTCCCACAAGGCAAGTTGTTTTGTCCATTTTGTGTTATTTTGTGAATGGAGCATAATATTGACGTGAAATGACATGATAGAAATCTTTTGAAAATTTTGACGAAAAAATAATTCCTCAGCTTGGATAAGCCCCCCCTCGAATAGCACCCATCTCAAAAAGTCTTACCAGGGAAATTATTCTAACAAATACGGTAATTTTATATTTAAGTTTAAGTTTTGTACTCGTCTTTAACGGTTGGTTCAGCGCCAAAAATGTAAATAGATCACAACAGTGAAAATATATCAATTGATCCTACACACACTAGTTTTCACCGTGACTTCTGTGAAAACTGAAATGGCGACATGGCGACATCCAGCGTACTCTTATTGTGTGCTATATGTGTTTTAGTTTTCAAATTTCCAAATTTAAACTTTCATTAATTTAAATTCACATTAATTTTTTTATAAAATCATTCAACCGTGTTGACTAATCTGCATTTGAAAAAAATTCAGTTTTCCCACGAAGTCACGGTGAAAACTAGTGTGTGTAGGCACATCATTACAGACCCAGAAAATGACGACAGGCCATTTTGCACTGGCAGTTTGATATCACCAATTCACGTGCTAACCGCTGCGCACTGCTTTGGGATATGTGGCGATCCGTGAGTTTTTTAAATAACAGCAAAAAATAGGTTCGGGATGCGTGTGGAAGCGGGCTGGATGCGCGTGAAGCGGCGCGCTTCCACAGCCAAAATTTGTGAAGTGCACTGCAGTATAGTTTGTATGGTTCGTGTAGCGTCGCGAATTGTCTAAAGGGGCAGTGAAGTGTCGACACGACGACACCGCGCGTTGCCTGAAGGCACTTCACGACACTTCACCGCGCATCACAAACCCATTCTTTGCCGTAGCAGCGCCACTGCAAACAGTAAATACGGCACACACCTAGGGTTAAAACGGGACGGTCCCGGTTGATGGTTCGGCAACATTTCGGGACTGAGGCGGTACCGGTCCCGGTCCCGACACCCCAGTCCTGGTGCCGGTCCCGATAAACAAAATAAGCCAGTCCCGGTACGATGCTCTAGTCCCGGTCCCGATGAGAAAAATTATAGGCCCCGGTCCCGGCCCGAAAAACCGGTCCCGTTCGATCCCTACACACACCGCAGAAACACCGCGGGCCACAGTCTGAACGCCTTCAAATCAGTCTACGCCAAAGTGGGCAAAGTGAGCAGACGCACGGGCACCAAAATACCATTGGTGGGTGTTCACGTGACCGGATTTCACAAGAGTAATTGTACTAGGGATGATTTGGCAGTCGCCCAATTGGAGCACTTTGTGGATATTAATGCGAAAATCGGTCAGGTTTTTTGTGATGAGATTTTAGTGTTTATTTACAAGGTCTGGTGTAGGGTTCAAACGGGATCCCGATCCCGAATCCAGAGAAATTTCGGGATTTTTTGGTCCCGATCCCGAAACCTCAGTCCCGATCCCGATCCCGAGATTTTGAAAATCCCGATCCCGAAAAAATGCCCCAATCACGATCCCCACCCCGAAAAAATTCACAGACACAAAGGTGCCCGAAAAGGACCATTTTGTATGCAGTTTGCAAAAAATTTGCGCGCAAGCGCGCATTACCCTACCTCCCTCTATATCTGTTGCATTACCGTAGTTTTAGGTTCATAGACATGCATATCTGGTAGGCAGTGGTGTAAATGACAATGTCAGGCAGCCCATTGCGCAGTTCCTAAATGAATCTATAGCATTGTTTTGGATGCCAATTTAATCCAACGTTTCTGGCATCCATTGTTTTCGGTCTTTTGGGTCATTTTGTGAAATGTTAGGAAAAAACAACAGAAAACCAATTTTTTAGGCCTAAATCCCGATCCCGAAAAAACGCCAAACACGATCCCGATCCCGAAAGGTCAATCCCGATCCCGATCCCGATATCTCAAAAAGCCAAACCCGATCACGATCCCGAAATCTCAAACAACAAATCCCGATCCCGAAAAGTCAATCCCGTTTGAACCCTAGTCTGGTGGCAGTCGGGCACCCTGTACTATGTAAAGTAAAGTGTCAAATGCCATGTAAAATGTAAAACGCGATGAAAAATGTAAAATGTCATGTAAATATGTAATGTCACATTTACAAATCTGCCAAGCATCTCGCAAGATGTGAAAAGTGCAGTAATGTTTTTAATATATTTTTATTTTTATTAACAGTTAACTTGGCATTCAGCACCTTACAGGGTGCGGGACTGCCCCATGTGCAATTAGCAATTAATACCCTTTGCACAGATGGTCACCCTCTACACGGACTGGTCTGTCTGCCATATCCAAATCAAAATCTGTACAAATATTTCATCACAATTGGATACGGCATTGACCGTGAGTGCATTGTGCGTACCGTATAGTATTGGATGGGTCCTGTAAGTTTTGCATTACAACATGTGCTTAAAATGGACAAAATATCATGGCTGCGTCCAGGTGCCACTCCCAGGCCCGTGTAAAAGACCCTGTAAAGTGTAAAAGAAACTGTAAAATGTCATGTCTCATGTAAAAGACCCTGGAAAATATCAAGTGTCATGTAAAAGATCCTGTCAAGTGTCAAATGTCACGTAAAAGACCCTGCAAAGTGTCAAATGTATCCAAATCTTATTTTATCATATCCACATATTATGTTTTGTATCCAAATCTTATGTCAAAAAGTAACATAAGATTTGGATACAATAAAATAAGATTTGGATACACATGACACTTTACAGGGTCTTTTAAATGCCACATGACACTTTACAGGGTCTTTGACACTTTACAGGGTCTTTTACAAGGTCTGGGAGTGCCCCCAGATGCAGACATGGACATTGCAATTCTTTATGTGGCTCATGTAGATTCATTGTGCCAGCGCGCACATCATATTCATTTGTTCTCATCTGACAGGCTAAATGCCTATTTTTCTATGGGATGTACCGGCCGTAAAGTAAACCCGGCCGTAAAGTAGAGGATACTACTTTAGGCCGGGCATCATTACGGCAGTGTTGTTAAAAGCAGGGTTGGCAAAATCTCAGAAAAAAATAAAAATAAAATAAAAATAAAATGGAATATTCAAGAATAAAATAAAATAAAATAAAATGGAAACTTTCAGAATAAAAATAAAAATTGTATAAAAATTCGAATTTTTGTAAAATTTTTGTAAAATTGTATAAAAATTCATATTTTTGTAAAATTGGATCAAAATTCATCTTTTTTGTAAAATTTTATCTCATTGCTTGAGTTTGTACCTGTTTATTCACGGATCTGGGGGCAGTCCCAAGCATTGTAAAGTGTCAAATGTCATGTAAAATGTCATGCAAAGTGTCAATTGTCATGACAAATGTGAAGTAAAGTGTAAATTGTCATGACATGTAAAAATTAAAGTATCAATTGTCAAGCAAATTGTGTCCAAATCGTATGTTTTATTTCTAAATCTTATGTTTTGTATCCAAATTATGTTGTTGTTGAATCCAAATCTTATGTGAACATTTGGATACAAAAACATAAGATTTGGATACAAAACATACTATGGATACAAAAACACAAAATTTGGATACACAATTCACACTTTGCATGACATACATACTGCATGCAACTTTTGAAAAGTAAGGGAAAAACTTGTCACAGGTTTTTCATGTATAGGTCTAATTATAACATTTTTCTGGCCTTGCATGCATGATTCTGATTTTTTGTAAAATTTTTGTACAATTTTTGTAAAATTTTTGTAAAATGTGTCATTTTATTTTATTAATGACTTTTGGGAATAAAATAAAATAAAATAAAATGAAACAAGAATAAAATAAAAATAAAATAAAATTTTTATACAATTTTACTAAAATGAATTTTTATAAAACCAACCCTGGTTAAAAGTACTGAACTAAACGTAAACGTAAAGTACTTTATTTTTAGTCACACCTGAGTACAGAAAATATAAAGTAAAAATTTTCTACTTTTACACTGTGTAAAAGGTGAGTCAACTTAAATATCTGTAAATACTCAGGGAAAGCGTAAAAGTAAGGAATTTTTCGATTTTGTACCTAGGAAAACGTAAAAATGAGTATAGGTGAAAGCGAGAGTCGTCGCTATCCCTACCCATCGCGAATTCTATAATTTCCGCTGTTATTTTACGCTATTTTTTCAGCCGTTTATATTCGTGTGAGTGATTTTTTGCTCTTTATGCACTCAAAAAATGTTCTCAATTTCGTTTTCTGTACTCGCGTACTTTCAAAAAGTACGCGAGTAAGTGAGTACCGGTATTTTTCGGGAGGAAACGTAAACGTATTTACACAGCACTCAAATATACGTAAATACGTTTGTACAACTATGCATTACGGCCGGATTTATTTTACGGCCGGGTTTACTTTACGGCCGAGTTCTCGCCTTTTCTATGTGTTGCATGCATGAAACTGCGCGCTTGAGCACCAAATTTTTTTCATTTTACTCAGTAACATGACTACCAAACAATTCACCCCAGCGATTTATCAAACAAAAATCGGGCCAGGTGCTGTGATTATTAAAAACGGATTTGAAAAAGATTTAAAAAACATCGCTTGCCAAGTTGCCAACACTTGAATCATTCCAAATAACATTACCTAATTTATGGCTATGTGCAGTGTGCACTGAATTCAGGAAAACACGGAAATTCACACTCAACTCTGTTTGCAGGAAAATCCAATTAAACCCATTCACATTTCAGCAAGAAATATGGAAGGAATGGCATACAACCACGGAACATTACAGGAAGTTCCCCAAATGTTCGCCGAGAATGAAGAATGTGTCAGGCTAAATGCTGACAAGTACAAAAGTTATCGAGACAAGTACATTTGTACAAAAGAGGGGGAAAGGATGGCCTGTAGGGTGTGTTCTGTTTGAAATCAATGTGCATAAAATTATTTTGACTACCTAATTTAAAGTGTATTTAGCTTAAAGCTTAAGAAGCTTAAACACAGTGAGTATTTATGTGTCCTGTGAACTCACGATCGTGGCATAGTTGTTAATACGCATTCACTTTTACTCGATAAATACGTATACTCGAGTACAGAGTAAATACGTTTACGTTTCCTCCGAAAAAAAGTTCCTGTACTCGCATTTACGTATATTTATCCAGAGTACTCGAGTACAGAAAACGTATTTCAAGTAGTATTTTATGGTGATTTTTTGAAGGCATATACAAAAAATAGTGGAAAGTAGTCGAAAATGGATAATTAAACACATACATATCTAAAAGGCGCTCAAAAAAGGCAAAAAGTGATTACAATTAATAGTTTTGAGCGAAAATTGAGGTGGATTTTCTAAAAAATACGAATTTGTCGCATTTACGTTTTCCAGGGTAAAAGTACGTTTAGCCATGTTTACTCAAGAGTAAAAGTATAAAAAATTTACTTAACGTTTTCTGTACTCAGGGGGCGAGTAAAAAATAAATACTTTACATTTACGTATACTTTGAAAGAAGTTTGCTACTTTTAACAACTCTGGATCGCGGTTCAGAAATTTAAGACATAGAATTAAAATCAGAACAATAAGTTAATATCCAGCTACAAAAATAAAATATAAATTTGTCAAAAAATGTCACAAACTTTTTCCCAGGGTGACAGCGGTGGACCACTGCTCCAGATTATGCACAGGCACGCAAATGGACAAAAATATGCCACTGCACTGGGTGTCACCCACATGGGGTCTTACTGCAGGAACTTTGCAACTCTGGCGTGAGTTTACCTTAGTGACGGTCACAGGGGTTCCCAGTTTTTGGACCCTTGGGGGGGGGGGGCTCGGTAGATAAAAAAATTCCCACGCCCCCCCCCCCCTGGCTACGTCCTTGTTCGCGCCTCGCGGGGTTCATTATCAAGCCTTTTTCAAGGTGGTGAAGGAAGAAAACGGAGAAAAATCGCTGAAAGTAGGTGAAAAATAACCAAAAATTGGTATATAAGCACATATAGTTAAAAAAATAGTTGAAACTAGGCAAAAAAATTCACTAGTGATTTTGAAGGTGCAAATGTATAACAATTAGCGCCTGAAAATTAGCGATTTTAAGTGAAAATTGTGGTAAAATTTCTCAAAAATAGCTCAGGATAGGTAGATAACTGGGCAATTGGGGAGGGGGGGGGGGTTCATGGGATAGCAGCCAAAAAGTAGCCTGCGGGGTAGATATAGCTCAGCGGCGTCCGGAATAAAGATAGCTGGGTGGTTTTGGGGGGGGGGAGTTACCACAGCCCCGCCCCATAAAAAAGCCAAAAAACGCAGTGACGAAACAGAGGAAGAAAGAAAATATGTCAAGACAAATCAAGGCCAAATGTACACGGATGTTCGCAGATATTTAAAGTGGATTTGCAAAATCACAAACATATGCTACAGGTTTGTGGCGAGTAGGGATGGCCGAAAAAGGTTTTTTTCAACGACAGCGTTTTTTTAATTAAAAAACCCATATTTTTTCTCAAAAACCGGGGTTTTAACCCCGTTTTTTTCAAAAGCTCCCAGATGTGGTTATGAGTCAACATATACAGGTATATCAGACAGGTAACAGTACTTTGTGGAGTTGTATTTAGCCAATTAATGGCTGTGGAGCCATGGGATATCATTATAAGTGGTGATTTCTGCCAAAAATATCCATTTTATGTTGACTTATTACGTATATCGGCTTTTGTTGAACATTTGTGACTTCAAGTGAAGTTGGCCTTGGAATAGTGTTTAAATTAGGTTACAATAGAAGGCTTATCCATTACAAGTGATTTTTCACACTGTACAAGTATATGGAGGTGCATTGACTGGATATTATATACTACACTAACATATCACGGCTTATTATGGCACAATAGCATGAACAAATGGAAGCTTTTACACTAAAAATGCTGCAAAACCAGTTAAAACAACCACAAAAAGTAATGTACATGTGAAATTGCGTGCTTGCGTGCAAAAAAATTGCAAAATACCTAGTGCCTAGTACAACAAATTTCGGTCAAGGTTTTTTTTTAAAAAACGGTTTCGATGGTCGGGTTTTTTTAAATCAAACGTTTTTTATTTAAAAAAAACCTTTTAAAAAAAACCTTGGCCATCCCTAGTTGCGAGGGAATAATTTGTCGCATTGATGTGAACAAATGATTAGCGAGGTCAAAGACGTAGGTTCGGACAAAAAAATATGCAAGAAATGGCACTTCCGTAATGCGATTTTGTTGGCAGATGAGAAAAATTTTGCGCGGAAGCACACATTTCGTCGCCCTACAGTATATTTCATTGATACCTATAGTTTGGGACAAAAAAGCACCCAAAATCTGTCACGGTCGCAGTATATGTTTTTATGTAAAATACATACATGTACAGCAGTATTTGGCGCCATTGCCAACGCCAATGGCGCCATGGCGCGGCGCCTATGAATGGCGCTGGCGCCATTCCTTTAAAGTCGGCGGACATTTCACCCTACAAAATCGGAGAGTTATAATTCGCTCGTAAATAGAGCGAACAACGAAACTTGTTTCCCACGCGGACGCTAGAAATTGAAAAAGAAAATCATATTAAAAGAAAAATGGACGATTCGCCTCGTCCGTGCGTGCCACGCCCTAGTTATCTACATTTTCAACGTTGCTCGTAAAGAATTTGACCGTTCAAACTACCGTTTTACCGTTCAAACTACCGTTTTTGTTTTTATTTTATTTTTCATTTGTTGGCTCCGTTCCAACAGAAGAGAACTTGGCAGCCGGCCAAAATTTCGAAATCCGCTATTAATATGAATAAAATAGGCTCACAATAGCTATATAACCATGTATATAAACAAAAATAGCGATTATGAAGGTGGAAATTGGCAAAGCGAAGTAAATTTTCACGATTTTTAGCTAATTTTCAGTTTTCACTCTGATTTGTATAATACGCAACTGGTAACTGGGATATGGGCCAAGTTTTCACATGTGACCCGATCTATTCCAATCGTTAAAATATTGTGTCACAATACCTAATGCCGTCATGCACTCTCCACTGGAGAGACTGACGCAAATGTTTGTAGGGCGATACGTCTGCTGACTTTACCACATGGGTCAAATTTTATGGGGGGGGGGGGCTGCGCCTGTTAATGTGTGTGTGTAATTTTGTTAATGTGTGATTTTCCGAAAATATAATCTGATATTATGAATCTGATGAAATATCTCACTGAGAACAATTTAGATAAGCCCGAAAAAAATTGAAACTATATTATGTTTCCTTTTCTTCTTAAAAATATCAAATGTTTGGTATTTTCTATTTCAAAAAATAAATTTACCTCAATTTTGAAATGAGACATTACAACCTGATGCTATTTTTTAAAGATATTACTTGCGCTTATTTGTTATGGCTCCGATTTCGGTGGCCCAAAATGGCTCCAAAGCTCCAGTGGCCCAAAATTGGCGCAAACAAGGGACCTTCCATCTCTAACCTCACTCAGGGACGTAGCCAGGATTTTTGAGTGGTGGGGGATTGTATAGGGGGCGGATAACCGCGTGGCAACAAAGACCGCATGGCAACTGCGCTCAGTGGGCAACTGTGTGGGCTTGTTGGGCCACAAACACCGCATGGCAACCGCGGCACACGCAGTGACGCATGCGCTCACGCCCGACTGGTGCCATTTATGCTGCGCGGCTGCCTCACGCATTGTCACGCATTGTTCACCGTTGAGATAAACAACTCTGATAAAATTCTCAAAATATAAGAAAATCTAAACAATCATATTCATTTATTTATAAAAATTTGTATTTAATCTGCATTTTTTAGGGGGAGATATAATAATATTTTTATGTAGATTTTAACATATTATATCTTACTTTTTACTGTGAACAACAATGAAAAATTGCACTGTTCATTCACCCCCTTCACATAATGCTGTATTTATTTGGTAAGACAAAACACAACAAATTGTCATGTCAATTACCGTATTACCTCCAATATAAGGCATCCCTCTAACAGGGCCGTATCCAGGGGGGGGGCGGGGGGGGCTGCAGCCCCCCCCCCTCCCGGGGCGAGACCAGAAAGTGACCGGAAAATGCGACTTTTTCAACGCCACCGTAAAAATTTTTGCGCGCAGGCGCGCATTCTTCACCAGACATTAAGGTACTATCATCAGATTTGCTCCATGTGGCCGCAAATCGTTGTAAATACACTCAATGTTGTGCTTTTTGCTGTTTTGTATGTGTATTTACATACATATACAGCGTTCCATGGCGCTGACGCCAACGCCAATAGCGCCATGGCGTGGCGCCTACTAATGGCGCCAGCGCCATAGCGCCATTCCGCCACTATTTAGCTAAAATTTTAGGGGGGGGGGGCTGAGCCCCCCCCCCTCGCCGGCCTCCGTAAACAAGCAGCCCCCCCCGCTCAAAAATCCTGGATACGTCCCTGCCCTCTAATATAAGGTACCCTCTAATATAAGGTAAAACTTTTGGCTATTTTGAACGCGACAAAATAAATATAAGGTACCCTCTAATATAAGGCATACCTCTAATAAGGCACAGCTGGCTGCGTGCCAAAACACGCAAAATAATAAAAATAGTTGCTAAACATGGCGGAAAATAATGAAAATGGTGCCGAAGAGCACTGCGATCACTCTTCGTCGACTTCCGCCGCTGAAAAGTGTGTCAGTTTACGGCGGCACTATTCACTCGAAGAGAAACTTAAAAATTGTTTACCAGACGAAAATCTGGCGAAAAAAATTGAAGGTACCCTCTAATATAAGGTACCCTCTAATACAAGGTATAACTTTTGGCTCTAAAAATCTGACGAAAACAATATAAGGTATACCTTATATTAGAGGTAATACGGTAATGGCATAAATGGCGCAAGTCGGGCGCGAGCACATGCGTCACTGCGTGTGCCGCGGTTGCCATGCGGTGATTGTGGCCCACTGAGCGCACGCAGTTGCCCACTGAGCGCAGTTGCCATGCGGTCTTTGTTGCCACGCGGTTATCCGCCCCCTATACAATCCCCCCCCCACCCGCTCAAAAATCCTGGCTACGTCCCTGAGTGAGGTTAGAGATGGTTAGGTTAGAGAGGTCAAACATTTGATATTTTTAAGAAGAAAAGGAAACATAATATAGTTTCAATTTTTTTCGGGCTTATCTAAATTGTTTTCAGAGAGATATTTCATCAGATTCATAATATCAGATTATATTTTCGGAAAATCACACATTAACAAAAACCTGTACCGTCCAATCGCTAATTTTACACTTCACACACGAATAACACTTTTCACTACTTTTTTACAGCAACAAAAATACAAGCGTCCAGCGGAAATCCGCAAGAATGTCATCTACCAGCAAATTGGAAAAGGAAAACATTTTAAGAAAGGCTAAAAAACCGGTATTCAAAGGCAATTCAGAACAAGATGTGGATGACGAATCAGGGACTAAT
The DNA here is from genome assembly GCA_964036195.1 of Sphaerolaimus hirsutus. Taxonomy (NCBI): domain Eukaryota; kingdom Metazoa; phylum Nematoda; class Chromadorea; order Monhysterida; family Sphaerolaimidae; genus Sphaerolaimus; species Sphaerolaimus hirsutus. The sequence goes on along the minus strand of OZ038453.1, from coordinate 17,941,349 downwards.
TCCCCCGAAAAGGGTGTTGATTATGAAGAATATAAATCAGGGGCCAAATCCGCGAGTTTCAAGTGAAGATACAAGTCATAAGGCGCATGTTTTACTAGCACTGCTTTTGATACAGGGCCAAGATTCCAATGTATATTATAGTCTGCAATTACCGCTAGATTCACCGAATACCATTTTAATACCGAAAACCCGGTGCTCATGTAGGCCTGGTGCTCATGTAAACCCGGAGCTCATGTAAACCCCGAGCTCATGTAAACCCGGCGCTCATGTAAACCTGGAGCTCATGTAAACCCAGAGCTCATGTAAACCCGGTGCTAAAGTAAACCCGGTGCTCATGTAGGCATGGTGCTCATGTAAACCCGGTGCTCATGTAAACCCGGTGATCGTGTAGGCCCGGTGCTCATGTACACTTGGTGTTTATGTAAATCCGGTGCTCATGTAAATCCGGTGCTCATGTAAATCCGGTACTCATGTAGCCCCGGTGCTCAAGTAAACCCGGAGCTCATGTAAACCCGGAGCTCATGTAAACTCAGAGCTCATAAACCCGGTGTTCAAGTAAACCCGGCGCTCATGTAAAACCGGTGCTCATGTAAACCCGGTGATCGTGTAGGCCCGGTGCTCATGTAAACCCGGTGCTCAAGTAAATTCGGTGCTCATGTAAAACCGGAGCTCATGTAAAACCGGTGCTCATGTAAACCCGGTGATCGTGTAGGCCCGGTGCTCATGTAAACCCGGTGCTCATGTAAATCCGGTACTCATTAGCCCCGGTGCTCATGTAAACCCGGTAAATACTCATGTAGCCCCAGCCCTCATATAGCATATTTCATGAAATGAGTTTATAGAAAAATGCTTGAAAATCTTGACGAAATAATAATTCCCCCTTGAATAGTTACGCAAATAAAAAATGTCTCGTGAAAAGATTATTCACTAGGTAATCATTCAAGCAAATACGGTATATATGAAGGGTGTGCTTCTAAAAGTACCGATCTACAAATTTTTCAAATTTGAGTTAGAACCATTTTTGGGGTCCCCATAAAAATGCGCTTCAAAAATATATATAATATGTGGGGGGTGCGAAATTCAATTTTGAGATATGGGGGGTCGAAAAAAGCAAAAAAATCGCAAAATACAGTTTTTGAAATTTTAAAAGTACCGATCTACAAGCTTTTTCAGCTTTTGTGTCTTTAAAAGTACCGATCTACACACTTTTTTCAAAATTGTTCTTTTAAATGTACTGATCTGCACATTATTTTTTGTGCTTCTAAAAGTACCGATGTCAGATCGGCGTCCTGTTGCGCAAAAACTCGTTTTGTGCTTTTTTATTATGGGTAAAAGTACCGATCTACAGCTGTCTGATTTTGTGCTTTAAAAAATACCGATCTACACGTTATTACCAATTTGTTCCTTTAAAATGTACTGTACTACAAAAATACAATTCCCTAAATTTTATATAGCTAGTGATATGTGTATAATCAATGATTATACCCATGCATGTGGATACCCAACAATATGGCCGAAATACCCTTACCCAAAATTCCCATACCCAATACCCATGTATGGGTATTGCATGCTCCAAACTTTCATTCGCGATTATCTCAAAATCGATTTTTTGTAGATCGGTACTTTTAGAAGCACACCCTTCATATTGACCTGTATTTTCACTTGCCCCCCAGTGGAATTGGCACCAGATACCACTCCATCAAAGGAAACAGAATGTGAAAAATCCGGCAGGGAATTCGCTCAGCAGCCATCCAAAGCAAAGGAAAACGTATACCGCGCGCAGTATATAAGGCGCAAAACTGCCAAGCAATACCTGGTGCCAGTCTCAGACCCTGTAAAATGCCCTGTAAAACGTCAAATGTCATGCAAAGTGTAAAAAGTCATGTAAAATGCCCTGTAAAAAGTCAAATGTCATGAAAAGTGTCAAAAGTCATTTAAATAGCCCTACATGCCTGGCATTCTACATGACATTTAACACTTTGCATGACATTTGACACTTAGCATGACATTTGGCAGGGTATTCTACAGGGTCTGGGACTGCCCCCCCTGAAATGCAAAAACATTTGGAAGGAGATGAACCGCGATAGATGTATCAAAGATGGTGGGGGTTATTTGAATGCGAAAAGGCCCAGAGAAAAGGCAATGTTCATAAGAATGCACACACAGTTGTACGTTAAGTGCCTATCATTCTGGATTAGTTATGGATAGAAGTGTGATTAAAATAAACATTTTGAGACAAAATACATATTTAGATTAAAATGTTAAGTTTGAACGGAATATTCAAATGCCTGGTTCACTGATATATTTACCATTTTATGAATAAAGTGCTAAGCGATATGATAATCAATTAAATAATGCGAATAGGCCATAGGGGTAAATGTTTTTATCGGCAAAACACCAAGTGTTTTTGTGCTCTTGGTGTCATAAACAGGAAAAATAAACATAGCTTTTCACAAGTTTTGTCAAAACTCATGCGTGAATGGCCCCACACACGCTAGTTGACATCGACACAAAATGTCAACTGGTTCCGTTCCTAATTGAAAGATTGCATTTAAACGTCGTTCGTTCACTCGTCAGCATCTTCGTCAACTTTCAATCGGGATCAGCACCAGTTGACATTTGGTGTCAATGTCAACTAGCGTGTGTGGGCCCAATGTTACGGTGTCACAGCGAATGACCATACTTTGTAAACCATATAATCAGAGGTCTAGCGTATTTGCGACTCTAGACAGACAACCGATGAAACAATTATTTAAGAAATGCAGCAAGGCACACCAAGCATCATGATTACGTGCGATTTCAGTGCTTGGGTATCGATACCCATTGAGTATTTCCCAAATTGCACAAAAAACCTCCAGCGCTGGGCGCAAATTCATCGAGAAATTCATTATCACCTTGCCAAAAAAGACTCGCAATTATGCGAAAAACGCCAATAAAAAAAGTCACTCCGAAACTCAACCGGGATTGTAACGGGTCAAGCCTATTACGCATGTAAACCCATTATAGACACATAATATCCGCAGGGGTAAGAAAAGGGGGGGGTAACCCCACCCTAAACCGCCCAGCGATCTAACTATCCCTGGGGCAATTTTTTTTGGCTACTTTCCCCTGAACCCCCCCCCCACAAATTGCCTAGCTATCTAGTTATCTGGAGCGCTTTTGAGCAATTTTATCCTAATTTGCACCCAAAATCGCAAATTCTTAAGGATTTTCACCTTCCAAATCACTAGGTCATTTTTTTTATTTGTGTTTTATTGCCTATTCTCAGCATGCGGGTATAATTTAATACTGTTTAATAGTTAAATTTTAGTGTTCCGGGTCAACATGCGGGATTGGTTTACATGCGGAATAGTGCAGGCCCGATTGAAACGCTGTAAAAAATCACACTCATTTAAATCACTCAATTTGAAGTGAAGCCAAAGTTTCAACTCAGTCTTGCCTAGCCTTCAGTGTACGTGCCACAACCTGCAAATACAGGGTATTTATAGCAATGTTTCTGTGTGTTTTTGGAGGGAACCATTCTATTTATTGTTTTGTCTCTATTTATGTGCGATTTTGCTAGCGATGCCATTCTACTTTTTCTACAGATTCTCAAATGACTTTTCAAATATAAAAGAAAAAGCTAAGATATATGCTGGCAATGGTGCCAATGCTTGGCAGTAAAACAATCCTTTCTACATCACAATCAATCCTTAACGTTTTATATTAGGTTGTAAACTAATAAAGTGTCTTTTTTCGATTTCACACAAATATACATTCGTGCATCCCACATTATGTTGTACGTCGACCTATTTTGATGCAATTTGAGTATGTTGGGGTTTGGGGTCTGGGCTATGAAGAAATGTTTTTGTTCGCTCAAATAATCCCCCAATCCCGAGATAAGGGGGGTCTATAAAAAGGTGGTCATTTTACGTGGCCAATACGCGCATTGAATTTGAAGCTTTATAACTCAGCTATTTCTGGGCCAATTTGGAATGTTCAACACTTCAAATGATTGGCACAACCTGTAGATTCCATTTTTGTGGTCTATTATTGGTCTGTAGATTAGTGATGTCTAAATTCCGTATGCCGATTTGACCCAGTTTTTAAACACCAAAATGATTTTTTGCGAACATCCTATAATATACTTCAGACAATGGGGATTCATATACCAAAAAATTATTTCAATATCTCTTTCCAATCAAAAGTAATAGAACTTTAAACTTCCGCCTCACATACATGTTAATAACTAATCAATAACGCTGAATACAGATAATCTGAGCATAAAAATGAAACTTTCAGGTTTTTCTGATCATTTTGAGTGTTCATTGGTGGAAATCGGCTAAGAAATGGCCGAGATATGGATTTCTGAAGTTACATGCATTTGCTCATCATGCAGATTTTTCTATTTATTGCTGGGAGGCGAATGTTTAAAGTGATATAACTTTGGACTGGAGAGAGATATTGAAATAATTTTTGGGCCAGATTTATTCTTTTTGTCTATAGTATATGATAGCACCTTCAAACAACACGTCTTTAAAAACTATAATTACGATTATTTTTCATGTTAAAAAAACCGGGTCGAATCGGCGGCATACGGAATTAAGACATCACTAATTTGACTACAAAAATTGAATCTGCAGGTTGTCCTGATTATTTTAAGTTTTGAACGATCCGAATCGGCCCAGAAATGGCTGAGTTATTAAGCTTCAAAGTCAATGTGCATATTGGCCATGTAAAATGACCACTTTTTTATAGACCCCCCTTATCTCGGGACTGGGGGATTATTCGAGCAAACAAAAACATTTCTTCATAGCCCAGACCCCAAACCCCAACATACTCAAATGGCATCAAAATCGGCTGACGTACAAAAGAATGTAAAGCACAAATGTATATTTGTATGAGATGGCAAAAAAGACACTTTATTAGTTTACAACCTAATATTTGATTTTTCTCACTTCTCCTTTTGCGGAATTGCCCCCCTGACCCCCCCACTGGGAACCCAACACCCACCTTATCCTTGGTAATAACATACACGACAGCGCCCCAGCCACTGTTGGCACAGCGCTCGAGTCCGGCCAGGAGCGCCTGGCCGCACGCTTGCCACACTTCGTCCGCGTGCTGAGGTTGGGGTGTGGATTTTGGGGTAATGGATTGATTTGATTTGGATTTATCAATGGGGTGTCTTTTTGAGCTGTGTTTCGCGCCATTGGGCCCACACACATTAGTTAACATTCGGCCAATTCGGGCCAACTGAATGTCAACTATATAACAAAATTTTATTAGTAAACATCACACCTAACAGAAACAATAGAAATAAAAAATCTAGGATCAGCTATGCTCTATCACATAGCTAACTAAACTGTAGTTATAAACAAATTTTGATGTTAACTAGTGTGTGGGTTCAATTTAGGCAAATATAGATGGGAATTAAACTGGCATCTTTTGGAATTGATTCAAATAAATAAATTATTTCTTTTCAAAACTATTTCTCAACAATTAAAAAAAATATATTGTCTCACCATATTAGGCCTCCAATACGCTTCAGCGGCGCCCAGCATTTGCTCAGCTGCAGTTCCAGTCACAACGAAATCCTCAGGCGTTGTTACGCAGCCGATTAGATCCATTCTGGGAAAAAGTGAGCTATCTTTTACGAAATTAAATATGGCTGTTAAGTATTAGTTAAGTTTGTGTATTTCAATATTATGCAAAACCTGTCATGTAAAATTCTGAAGGTCACAACGGGTCTCCTATTTTAATATTTCGCCTATGCACGAACAATTAAAATAATAAAACAGCTGTCCGTGTACTTAAAAAACAGCTGAATCAAAAATTCTATGGTACTAACGAGTAAATTTCCGGCTTGTACGTGTCCGGATTCAAACCCGCAATGATTGGTTCGATGAAATACGGTCCGAATCTGAAATGAATGTGCATGAATTATTATTTTTTAAATAATACATGTTGTTCGCTTTTTTAAAGTTGTTGAGAAGTGCTTAAATATTTAAAAAAGTGATTCTCTTACACGCTTCTAAAATGCGGGTTAAAAAAATGCGCAGTAATGTGCCTACACACACTAGTTTTCACCGTGACTTCGTGTGAAAACTGAAATATTTTAAAGTGCAAATTAATGAACACGGTTGAATTATTCAATAAAATTTCAATTTGAATTAAAATTAATGAATGTTTAACTTTGAAAATTTGAAAACTAAAACACGTATAGCATACAACAAGAGTAGGCTGAATGTCGCCATGTCGCCATTTCAGTTTTCACATCAGTCACGGGCAGGGACGTATCCAGGATTTTTGAGCGGGGGGGGCTGTTTGTTTACGGAGGCCGGCGAGCGGGGGGGGCTCAGCCCCCCCCCCCCCCCCTAAAATTTTACGTATACAGGGGCGGAATGGCGCGATGGCGCTGGCGCCATTAGTAGGCGCAACGCCATGGCGCCATTGGCGTTGGCGCCAGCGCCTTGGAACGCTGTATATGTATGTAAATATACATACAAATACAGCAAACAGCACACAATTGAGCATGTTTGTAACGATTTCGGCCACAGGGAACAAATCTGTAGATAATACATCACGTTTGGTGAAAAATGCGCGCTTGCGCGCAAAATTTTTTTACGCTGACGTTGAAAAAGTGCCATTTTCCGGTCACTTTTTTGTCTCAGCCCGGGAGGGGGGGGGGCTGCAGCCCCCCCCGCCCCCCCCCCCCTGGATACGGCCCTGGTCACGGGGAAAACTAGTGTGTGTAGGGCCAATAGGTTTAAAAAAATTCTTTTAAGAGTTCGGAAGGAAATTTTGTTTTAGTTTCACATGGTTTTTCTGCGATGACAAAAATTTCGAGTTTTCAATCAGCTTTATGTGATGAGAGAAACTTCCAAAATCGCCCAGCTATCCATCCATTCGGGAGGCTGCTCAGCTATCTATCCCGGAGGCAAACTTTTTGGCTACTATCCTCTGAACCCCCTCCCCCAAGGCGACAAATTTACAAAAAAAGTTCAACAAAATATTCTCGGCCGAACACATAATTGTCAACACAAATCAAAAAGTCCCAAAATGACCTTCGCTCGTACAACAAGTTGGACATGACATTTCGCATTATAAACGGGGTCATTTCGCGGCCGCTGCGCAATTCCCACAAACGCTGACGGAAACGGAGCTTTTCCAATCTGAAACACAGTAATATTTATGGTGAACCAATGATAACAAAAGGATTTAATGGACCCCAATTCACAAAACTTACAACATACAAACATGGACACAAACTTACAAAGTGCTAAAACTTACAACATGCTATCAAAAACACTTTTCCCAAAAAGATAAAGCAAGATGTCAAATGACCTAGGGTTCAAACGGGATCCCGATCCCGATCCCGGATCCCGTGAAATTCCGGGATTTAGCAGTCCCGATCCCGATCCCGAAACCCCAATCCCGATCCCGATCCCGAAATCCAAAAATACCAATCCCGATCCCGATCCCGAAAACTTTCAAATCCCGATCCCGATCCCGAGAATCTCCCAAGTCCGGGATCCCGATCCCGGAAAAAATAGTGAAAATTATAAAAAGTTAAAAAATGAAATTTTTGCGTGCAAAAATGTGAACGCAAACCCCCAGCGTCCATTTTATGTCACTTTTCTGGCATCCAACAGTGTTTCGAGACCTTTATGAACAACTGTGAATGCCAGAACAGTGACGAAAATCTCTATCCCTACACCACAATCCCGATCCCGAAAAAATGCCAATCCCGATCCCGATCCCGTGACCCCAATCCCGGCCAATCCCGATCCCGATCCCGAAATCTCAAAATACCAATCCTGATCCCGATCCCGAAACCCCAATCCCGATCCCGAAATCTCAAAAAGTGAATCCCGATCCCGATCCCGAAAAGTCAATCCCGTTTGAACCCTAAAATGACCTACATTATTTTTCACATCTGGCTGTCTACCAGCCACAGGCCCCAGGGTGCTGCCAAGGACGTAGCCAGATCCCGGGTCGGACAAGTAAATATACCCGAAATGGTGTTTCCGTAAAGCGATTTTGTCGCCAGTCCGGAAAAATTTTGCGCGCAAGCGCGCATTTCGGCGCCGCACAGTATTTTAGTTATACCTGTGGTTTAGGACCAAAAAAGCACTGAAAATTCGCCCCCGTCGCTGTATATGTATGTAAAATACATACAAGTACACCACTATTTGGCGCCAATGGCGCCATGGCGTCGCGCCTACAAATGGCGCTGGCGCCAAGGTGCCATTCCTTTACCACAGGGTCAAATTTAGGGGGGGGGGGCGCCGCCTAGGGTTGGGAATTTCAAAATTTTCGGTTCCGGTTCTCGGTTCTCGGTTCTAAAAAATTTCGGTTCGGTTCTCGGTTCCTCAAAATTTTCGGTTCCGGTTCTCGGTTCGGTTCTCAAGTTCGGTTCCGGTTCGGTTCTTTCGGGTCCAAATTGTCAAAAATTTCGGTTCCGGGTAATGAAAAAGTCGGGTATCGGGTAATGAAAAAATGGGGAATGAGAAAATAATAAGCTGAACAAAGGAAAAACAACATAAAACAACCCCCCCCTAAAATTTTGCCCCTGTAGTGACGGAATGGTGTCATGGCGCTCGCGCCATTCATAGGCGCCACGCCATGGCGCCATTGGCATTGGCGTAGGTGCCCCAGACGGCCAAAACCCAGTGCACATGTTGCCCCTTGATTCGGGGGCCAGGTACATATCCAGGATTTTTGAGCATGGTGTCTGTTTGTTTACTGAGCCCAGTGTACGGGAGGGGGATTCAGCCACCCGCCCTAAAAGTTTACCTACATGGTGACGAAATGGCATCATGGCGCTGGCGCCATTGGCATTGGTGCCAAAAATCTCTGATATGTATGTAAATACATGTACATATAGAGAGACTGGCACCCCACTCGCTGTATTTTATAGAGAATTAACAGTACGATTGCCAATGTACTGCTGAAATATCAGTGTGATGGAAAAATGTGGGAAAATGGGCCTACATGCGCACTGGCACAGACCCCACAGACTGCTGTATATGAGGCGTCTAATTCTAAAAGTCGACAAGTCCACAAAATGTGATTTTGAGTAAATTGCATTTTAAGTTTCCGATCCAATTCCAGGCCCGTGGTGCATGTCCAATTTGTCTCTCTCATGCTTTTCATAAAGTTCCATATGTTGGCAATATGTTGTTCCATATGTAAAGTGTCAAATTTTCAGCCCCTGCTCTCAACGTTTATGTGAAAAATGGGATGTCCATAAAATTCCATTCGGTCAGAGCAAAACTGTTTCGGGGAGGGAAATGGACTTGTCGCCTTCTTGCACGCAAGAACATTTTCGTTCCCAGGGAAGCGGAGGCTGCCTTATGGGAAATTTATGCACTTGTCGCCTTTTAGAAATCGGTTTCCATAGTGGACTTCAGGGGTCTCCAGGATTTTGGCCCTCGCGGGGGCTGGGTAGATAGCAAATCGCTCCTCTGGAGGGATAGATAGCTGAAAACATTTTCTGGGGGGGGGGGGGCTGGCGGGGGCACAATATATAGGCTTTTTCAAGGTTAAGAAGGCAGAAAGGGCAAAAAATCGCTAAGAATCAGTTAAAAGTAGCCAAAAGTAGGTATAAAATGGCTAAAATTAGGTATATACAGGGACGTATCCAGGATTTTTGAGCGGGGGGGGCTGCTTGTTTACGGAGGCCGGCGAGGGGGGGGGGCTCAGCCCCCCCCCCCTAAAATTTTAGCTACATAGTGGCGGAATGGCGCCATGGCGCTGGCGCCATTAGTAGGCGCCACGCCATGGCGCCATTGGCGTTGGCGTCAGCGCCATGGAATGCTGTATATGTATGTAAATATACATACAAAACAGCAAAAAACACAACATTGAGTGTATTTATAATGATTTGTGGCCACATGGAGCAAATCCGATTATAATACCTTATGTCTGGTGAAGAATGCGCGCTTGCGCGCAAAATTTTTTAGGCTGACGTTGAAAAAGTCGCATTTTCCGGTCACTTTTTGGTCTCGCCCCGGGAGGGGGGGGGGCTGCAGCCCCCCCCGCCCCCCCCCTGGATACGGCCCTGGGTATATAACCATGTATATAGCCGGAAAGCACAATTTTGAAGGTGAAAAACTATAAAAAGGTGTGAAAATTGGTGATTTTGAGCGAAAATTGGGGGAAAATTTCTCAAAAACCACTCCAGATAGATAGATAGCTGAGCGATTTGGGGGGGGGGGTCTTTGGGGGTAGTAGCCAAAAATTTTGCCTCGGGATAGATAGATAGCTGAGCGGCCTCCGGGATAGATAGATAGCTGGACGATTTGGGGGGGGGGGCAGCCCCCCCCCCCCCCAGCCCCCCCCCCCCTAGGAGACCCCTGGTGGACTTATCACATTTCTTGCGTTTTTTTCCCATAAAAAAAGGGAAGCGGAGGATGGACTTGTCGCGTTTTAGCCCAAAACTAAGTGGACTTGTCGACTTCGTGCCCAAACTTTTTGCATGTTTCCCCAAAAATGTCAAATTTTGCACTTTGCCATATGGGCATGTGAGGTCAAAAAATTTACAGAAAATGATGAAAAATGTGCAGAATAGCCCCAGATGACGTTTCCGGGCCTAACTCGAAATTTTAATATTTTGGACTTGTCGAAGTTTAGAATTGGACGCCTCATATGTATTTTACATACAAATACATACTTTAGGCGGTATCTTGAACACATGAGGCTGCGCGACTGGTGAGATGAAATCGCCGGTCACATGAAGCAAGAATTGCGCGCTTGCGCGCAAAATTTTTACAAATCACACTAAAAATTGATGCCGGAAGTTACATTTCCATGCATCTTCCTACTGTCACCCGGGAAGGGGGGGCGGCCGCCGATTAATGTATAAAATTTCGGTTCTTTCAGTTCTTTAGTTCGGTTCCGGGTCTAAGTGCCGGTTCTCGGTTCCGGTTCGGGTATTTTTTTCGGTTCCGGTTCTCGGTTCCAAAATTGTGCTCGGTACTCAGTTCGGTTCGGTTCAGTTCCCCAGCCCTAGCGCCGCCCCCCCACGTTCGCCGAGATCCGTATACAATCCGCCCCCCCCGCTCAAAAATCCTGGCTACGTCCCTGGGTGCTGCTAATTCTGCCAAAGGGTTCCAAAATAAATCAAGTGAAATGACAAGTGAAACTCAAATGACAATACTTTGCACTTAAAAATCCAAATTTGACTTTCACATAATAACTTGGTTCATAGCTTGCCATATTCCATCTGTCCAGATGTGAAATTCGCCTATGTTACAGCTATTTTGCCTGGTTTGCTATTTTACAGGGCTTCCGACAGATTGCATGATATTTTACATGTGACAGAACATTTTTACAGGACTTCGGTCCCCCCAGAATGCCTAAATCCTTTAAAAAGATATCATTTAAACCAACACGGTAGTAGCGTCAGACTGAAATCCGCACATTGCAGTGTACATACGATCGCCCAGCTTGTAGATTTTGCTCACATTTGTCCCTATGGTGGTCATTTGTTCGCCCAGCCTGCAAAAATAATGAATTTGCACCTTTTGGCACTGTGCCAAAGTAAGAACTTGTTGATTTCAGACGACAAAATAAACCTGAGATCGGAAGCTATAGCCACACAGTCAGTTCCGGTCATTGCAATGGCGGTGCCCCCACTGTATTCCATTATGTTAGACATTTTTGTGGTTGTTTTGCTTCTCGAACTGAGGCAGCGCGGAAAATCAGCGTTTTAAAATTTTCTTTAATAAAAATGATTACGAGTATCGGATCGGTGTGGGACCTTGGCAGCTGGCCAAACTCGTTTGTACACACTGTTGTATACCGACGATGCCATTGACGATGGGGAACCAGTGCGACCGTTTCCTGTCGCTTAATCACATTTCGCGGCCACTATCGCTGACTTGGACAAAAATCCTGTGTTTTTTTGCTCGTTCGTACAATACCTTACGTATCCAAATACAGGTTTGGACATACGCCAACTTCACATACGTTGTCCGATCCGCATCATCATGTATTTCGAAATTTAAAGGGCGTGGGGAGGTGTTCGTTGAAACAACGACCTAAATTATGAGTTTGGAAAAAGGGTTTCGCATGAAATACCTCTACTCAAAATAAGATTGTGAAAACTTCAAGCAATCTCGAAACAAAACAATACAATCGTCAATATAGATGATGTATCCAAATGTTACCGTAAATTAGTTTATTCTAAAACTTGTGCAAATCTATTTGACCCGCGGCAAATTCAATAAATCGACGACCTACGAGCGTAACTATGAAATCCAGTCTGTAAGAAAAATAAAATAAACCACAGTTTTATCGTATTTAGGAGAATAATATTCTTCAAATCACACAAAACATTTTCTTGTTGAAAGCAGAAACAAAAGTATTTTTGTTGACTTTCATCAAAAAATAAAAGAGTCCAATAAAAAGTGAAAAAGCTCCAGTCGTGAACGTCAGCGTCACAAAAGTCCTATGAAGAGGCGTATGAAAGTGTAAAACGAGTATGCAAAAGGTCTACAAACATTCGTCTATCCCGGGGAGTCAGTCCACTTCACAGGTTTTTTGCGAGGTGCAAAATTTGCCATTTTTATTTTTCCGCAAAACATTTTTTTGCAGTCCCAGTCGGATGTGGCGCAGCAGGCGGGCGGTGGCAAAATGCCAACAGATAGGTTCGTTTCAATTTCTTTTATGTGAATGCGCAAAATTGTAGCAAGATCTATGTTCGCTTAATTGGGGTTGTGAATTTGGGGAGTGGAAAGTGCGGTCTGGACCTTTGCCAACTGACAGATTTGTACCAAAATGTTATATGTTGCTCGTTTAATTTCGATACTCCGGGGATTTTTTGAAAGGAATACTCCATCATGACGTCGCCGTTTGTAAGATAACGATTGTTCCAGAGAAAAGAAAACTGCGGGAAGATAACATTCTTCGCTTGTAGACTACTCACCCTGTTTTGATTTTTTTTTGTGAAAGTGCGTATAATTTTGGACGCATACTTTGCTGTCCTCTGAGTATATAAAGAGTTTTTCAATTAGCGTTGTCAATTGACAAAGCTCTAACTGTACTGTAAACAATTTTATCTAGAATTAGTTCAATACTGTACACATTTCACTGTATTTTATTTCCACGCGCAGCAATTCGAATGGAAAATTTGAAATCGTGACATTGGGAAACGATACCAGACCCAGTTTCATTATCAGCAGTGACGAAAGTGGTGGCCGCGATGAAATTGAGCTCGGGAACGAGTGTGATGATAACCTTGAATTGAATGCAAGTAGTTTCTTACGCCAGGACAGTCTGGTGATCAAGGTGGGATGGTTTTTGGCAATATTTTTTTGCTCAATGGGATTTTCAATATGAAAAACGGTTTGCAGGATACAAAGCTTCTGCAAGTTTGTTCTATGTGTTCATTAGCGTGTACAATGCAGACTTTATGTCTTTCTGTTGTATGGGTATCTTTCTTTATCTAATGCTTTTCTATCTATCTTCAATTTTCAATTGATATTCTGACATTTTCGTCTGTATAACTAACACAAATTGTTAAAATCACACACTTTCTGACTTTACACTTTGTGTCACTTTCTCACTAATCGAACATTTCAGCTTCCAAAATTACTGAGAACAAACACCTTTCATATTCTTTATCTATTGATATTCTAATTCTATAATAAATAATAAATTCTCGCTTTTCACCCTTTCACATTTCCCTCAATCCCCACAGCACCTTGAAAACCCCCCTCACAACTTTCAGATCAGACCCGGACAAACGTTCAGCGAGCACGCGGACATTCGCGTGGATCATAGTAATAGCAGGGACCCCAGATTTGGCACTTTGGCTGAATTGAGGCATCATGTCAGGTCTGGCGCTGGGCAGCAGGTTGGTCACTTTGTGGGGGTTATGGGCCCCCAACCCCCCTAGTAGACCCTTCATTGTGGGTGGGTTCAATTCGGGGGTATTTTGAATTTGAGGCCCCAAGGGGTTGATAGATAGCAAATCGCTCCTCTGGAGGAATAGATAGCCGCAGAAAAAGTGGGGGATTTCGAAGGTGAAAATCTAAAATTTATGTAAAATTTCTCAAAAATTGCTCCACATAGCTGGGGGGGGGGGGGGGTTCAGCGGATAGTAGCCAGAAGTTCGCCTCCGGGATAGATAGATAGCTGGACGGTTTGGGGCTGGGGGTTACCCCAAATGTGTTCGAATTGCATAATCAAAACATCGCCACGTTTCAAAAAATCTGAAATGTTACAGGTGAAAAAGTTTCTCCGTTCCAATCATTGGCCCAGTACGCACAGAATTCGTGCACATTTATGGAAGGAGTTATGTATAGATGGACAGGCGGATGGTAGACTTATTGTGTATAGAGAGACGATTGAGAGAATGCAGAGTAGCGGATGTATGTTTGTTTTTTGTGTTTAAGTCTCTTTTCTTCTGGGGGGGGGGTAAAAAATTTTGGAACGGAAAGAGAAAAATTTTTGCACTTGCCGAAAACCGAACTTGAAAATATGCATTTCCTGAAAGCGGAAAACAGAAAGCAAAATTCGCACAGAAACAGAAAAAAAGTTGCATTTTTTTTGCTGGAAATGGCAAAAATGCAGAAAGTTTGCTGGTAATGGAAACAAATAAACATCGCATAATTGAAAAACCTGCATGCATGTTTACCAGTTTGGCTAAAACAGAAAACAAAGTTGAGCACGAAAATGGAAAGGGGTGAAAAAAGACAGAACAGTTCATCCATATTTGGGAGCTTTTACCACACGTTTTGTTTAAACGGGATCGCTTATGTCTTTTTCTTTCACCCCTTGAAAAATTACCCATTCCACATTTAAAATATATTTTTTTCTTCAGTTCACTGCCGCCCGAACGCTTTGCAAGTCGCCGACATGGTGATTTCGCATCACCGGCTCAAATCTACCGGCGAACAGAATTTAATGAGATTGCTCGCAATTGTGGAACATATTCGGCCCGATTTTACTTATGTACCCGTGAGTTTTTTTTGGTGCTTTTGTGGATACGAATATAATGGCTATGGGAGGCAGTGGTGATTTCAGCCCAAATATTCTATTTTTATGTCGACTTGTAGCATAAATTACTTTTTTTCAATGTGACTTCAAGTGAAATTGGAATTGGAATAGTGCTTAATGTGTCTGTGTTTTTTGTGCTTTTTTAACGTGCTTTTTTAAATTAATCGTTTTTTATTCCAAAAAAATGTCCTGCCTGACATTTCTAAATTTACCGATTTCACACTCAAAACACACTGCACTTTGCGGCAATTTGAGTCACTACTGAAATTTCGGCAGCCATTTAATTAAAACAAAAACCGCTTGATCGCGGCTTCTGAACAAATGGTTGAAAAAGACCCGTGTCAATTTTTTTTGTCAATTGTCACTTTTCAATTGACAATTGTCAATTTGCAGATTCTCTACTCGCTGGCCGCACTTTTGCTGCACTATATGTGCGAAGAAGATGCATATTGCTGTCTGGTGCAAATGTTGGAAAGGAAAGCGTGCATTTTACTGTTGCAAACTGATATCGCTGTGGCTGCTAGCAGAAAGACGCTTTTTATGCTCACCAAAAAGTATAAGGTGGGTGTTTTTTTCGCATGCACAATTGATGGAAAATACCTCCTAATCGGTATAATTTAGATTTCGGGGTCGGGCCGGGGGTCTGGTAGATTGGGAACCTTGCAGGGGTACAGGTGCAAACATAGTCATTCCCCCAGAGAGAACCACCCCCAACCCCCCCCCCCCGAATTAATCTGATTCCGTAAAAAATTCTGACTTTTGACTTTTTAACAAAATGATCTTTTGATTCTTAACATTAATTATACCAGGGGTAGGAATGGGGGGTCCGGTTATATCTATTTAACCCCCTGATTTTCAAAAACTGGAATACCACTGCATTAAACGATCAAACCATGAAAATGATTCAAACGCAGAACCACGTGCACGCATACATTCGAAAATTATTGCGGACATCCGATGAAGATGAGGTGCAGAAAGTTTTCGACCAGTGGAAGTGGTGGATTTTTGGCGACCTGCCATTTGAACATTTGGTCGGTTTGTGATCAGCGTCGAGTTGGACATCTTGGTTTTTAGACCTACGACTTTTTTAGGTTTGTTGCCTAGGTTGATTCAGAAAAAATACACAATGAGCTGCAATAAGTGCAATTTGAGTTGTGAAAATACTGCTTTTTTTCTCATCAAATTGACCACCTTATACGGGTTCCGTTGTAGCAACGAAATAGCGCCATGGCGCCAGTGCCATGGCGTATTCCTTTTACTACTCGCTACCCATTTATAGTTAGGAAACGCGGAAAAAAATTTATGTAGAAAAACGGAGTATAAAAAAGTGCCAATTTTTTTTACATATTTTACGTCTTTACAAGTGCCGTAGGGAACCCCTTGCCCCCTAGCTACACCACTGTATTGAGCTATACGCTTAATGTCTTCTATTCCTTTGTCCAAACTGTAAAACCCGCCCAGGTACGCATTGTGGACTGCTTCATGTTCGAGGGTCAAAAAGTCCTTTTTCGAGTCGCATTGACGCTGTTACATTTTTGGTATCGACGTCAAAAAGTGCACAAAAGTGGGCGGAGCCAAATGGGAACGCTGAGCGCTAAGGAACTCTCGATGGATATTCGGCATTTTGTGCAAAATATAAATGTTTCGCCTGAGAAATTGTTGAAGGTTATTTCACTTTTTTGTGTTATCAAGGTTTGGATAGCATAGATTGTGTTTGGGACCATGTCCATGTAGAATGTTTCTGTTTTGCTATCAAACTATCTGGTTTTTTAAAGCTCTCTTAAGAGACGGACTAGCCAAGATCTTAGCTCAAAAAATCACCATCCATACACTGCTTGATTTTAAAAATCTGTTCTACTTTAAATAAACCTTTTTGAAAAAAATTAAATCACATTTTTCAAAATTTACCCAAAAGTTGGTATAAAAATATAGAGCAAGAATAAATATATTCCCTCCCAACTTGGGTTGGAAAAAAACCGTTTTTTTAACTCGATGTTTTTTTTTATTAAAAAAACGTTTTTTTAATAAAAAACGTTTTTTTTTAAAAGCTCCCAGATATGACCTTGTGTCAACATATAGGCGCTACGCACACTGAAGCCGAAATATTCGGCATACGCACGTTTTCATCTGCCGAATCCGAATTGAAAAATTGCCGTTCGGACGTTTTAAGTTTGGCATTTAAGGGGCTGCCATATTGAATTTTGAAAAAGTGCGCACGATATTCGGACAAATTCGGACGAATTTGAGCGTTAATTTTTAGACGCTGAAGTATGTCGAAAGCAACATACTTCGGCATTTTCTATGATAAGGACGATAGCTGAATGTGTGTATTTACCGTATTGGCTTGCGTACCGTACCGTACTCACAATTTCGACTTCGCAGTTCAGCATTCAATATTTCATCTGATTTTGCCGAATGGTTTCCGCATGTAAAAGTGTACGCATCTTTTGAATGCTGAAATACATGCTGAATTGACAAACAGCCTAATTTTCAAGAGTACGGACGATTTAAGTTCAGCAAGTTTTTTTCTATTCAGCATTTAATTCGGCATTTGTCAAAAACGTGCGTATGCCGAATATTTCGGCTTCAGTGTGCGCAGCGCCATATAGGTATATCAGACAGTGGCAATACTCTGTGATGTTATATATGACCATATAATGGCTGTGGAGCCATGGGATAGCATTATAAGTGGTGATTTGTGTCAAAAATATCCATTTTTCGTCAACATATTGTTTGTATATCGCCTTATAGTCTAATGTTCGTGACTTCAGGTAAAGTTTGGCACGGAATAGTGATCAAACAAGGTTATAAAAGGAGCTTGTTACTTAGGGAGTGAAGTGACACACTGTGGAGGTACATGGAAGCATATTACCTCAATATTATATAGTACAGCAGCATATGGCGGCTTATTAACCCATGGTAGCACATAGAAATGGATGCTTTGATACAAAAAATGCCACAAAACCAATGAAAACAACCACCAATGTCAATTTGTGTGTGAAATTGCGCGCTTGCGCGCAAAAATTTTGCAAAATACCTAGTGCTTAGTACTAAAAATTTCCGTCGAGGTTTTTTTAAAAAAAACAACATTTCGGACGTCATGTTTAAAAAAAAAACGTTTTTTTTTTAAACGTTTAAAAAAACATCGGCCAACCCTACTCCCAACACAGACCGCGTTTTCCATCCGCAATCTAAAAATGTCAACTATCCACAAAATGCAACAATGGAATGAATTCAAAAGGCGGCAAATGAATTCTATTTTGCACACGAGCGCCAGTGCGATAAACATGCGTAAAATGACTAGTCCCGGGGGTGCGTGCGTTGCTACGGGGGCCCAGGCTGTTTTGGCTGGGTGCCAAGGTGTGGTTATGCATAATATGGTTGGTTTGGGGTTGGGGGATTAGTCAAATTTTTAGTTTTGTGGCTAGTTACAGATTTATTCTGAAATGAAAACAACAAACACGATGTATAAAATTTTGGAAAAACGCTTTTTTCGATTTATTATGTTCTTTTCTTGGCACGTCACAATCAAAAACTTGCATTTTTATCAACTGATCCATTTAATATCAAAATTTAGAATCATCAAAATCATTTTCAGGCGCTGGCTCTAATTTCTTGGCTCCCATCCAGAATGCTTCTGTACACTCCACGTGTGATTTTCAATTCGACGGAACATGGTACAAGTTTCCACTCGTTTTGGTACAGGGTGGACCAAAGTGAAATGGCGCAAAGTTTGATTGTCATTCAAACTGATGATGATTGGGTGAGATAATGAATTTTTATTTTTTGTTTGAATTTGTTTCAGGGATGAAAATGTGGAGCATGACTAGGAATAAATTCATGTAATTTTTGGTGCCTACATTTCAAAATTTCGTCGAGATACGGTGCAAATCACGCACCCTGTCTCAAGTGCTAAATGTCATGTGAAATGTCATACAAATTTGTCAATTGTCATGTGTCAAAATTCGGTATCTATTTTTTCTAGTGATATTTTACATGACATCTTACACTTGACTTTACAATGGGCGGGACCGCCCCAAGCAGATGTGAAATATACAGAGCGGCGTTATTTTCTAAGCAAAGACTCCCTTATCAAAAACAGTTAAATTTTCGCGCAGATTTTCGGTGCCTACGTATCGAGCGCCTGGTCGGAACGAATGTTACCCGACCGGTCAAAATCCACCTATTTTGGAACGGGTGAGACATTCCTGTTTCAACTCGGCGCCGGAAAATCTACTGATTTTGATCGCGACAATACAAATTTACCCAGGCGTTTTTGCTGGGTGGGAGTGGGTGGGGAAAAGTTGAAACATAGCCAGGAATTGTTCCAGGCTGCGGGAAATAATTGGCTTAAAGTGGGCGGAGGGTGAGTGATTTTTGCGATTTTTTTGGGCAGTAAATTTTATTGGTTGAATTGTATTTTTTGGTCTTATTGTTGATCAAACGTAACGTTGTTTGGGGTTAATCAGAGGTTTTTCCATAGCGCTTGTTCTCACTGTTTGCGTGACAAAATTTTGAAAAGTTTACTTATTTTTTCTCATATTAAGTGTTTGTAATAGACAAGAAATTATGGCAATTTGCTACCAGTAGTTATACACATTTTGTTCCTAACTATCAAACGGGGGGGTATTTTCTGCTCAGTCGATTGACCAGGGGTAACTAATCGTGGATTCACGTTAATAACATTTCGGTTTTCCGCGAGGTATCTTGATTTCTACAGCCCAATTCATTTGACCGTCACAAAATCCCTTCTCTATTTCTCAGCGGCGGCGACGGTCTTTCGCTGTGTGACACTTTGTCACGGGGCAGCTCGTCACATTGTGACACCTTTGACAACGAACCCTTGGCCGGCGGCAGGGATTTCAATATACGTCAATTGTTTGTGTTCGAGTTTGTGCTCGAGTGATTTGGGTGTTTGAAGTGATAAAGTGGCCAAAAATGTACCTGAATACAGTTGGGAAAATAGTGTGAGAATTGACTTGTTTTTAGTACAAACGAACAAACAACACATTAAAATTTATTGAATGGTAATTGGGGGGGCAACTTTAACTATTACCATTGTATTTAGGGTTCAAACGGTATTGACTTTTCGGGATCGGGTTTGTGTTTTCTGTATCAGGATTGGTCTGCAAACTCCTAGAATTTTTCATGATTCGGGATTGGGATTTCGTTTGAACCCTAGTTGTATTTGCACATGTTTTTTCTTTCTCATTGTACAGTGTTTGTTCTACATTTACATTCCGATACACTTCACTTCTGATATTTCAGCATTTTGCCTTATTTTGCCACAAGGGCATTTGTATCCTGTCACTTAACTATAGACCTATGCACTTTTTCAAGTTGAGATAATTCACTTTTGTCATTTTGGGCTGCTATGTAGTCTTGCTTATTTCATGGTGTTTTTTTCCAAAGTTATAGGTGGCAAATTTAGCATTATGTACTTTGCTTTATGCAGCTTTTAATTTTTCTTTACTTTTTCTGAAGTCATTTTAATGGGAATTTTGTGCCAAATCTCTTAATTTTTTACAGTTATTGTTCACGCGTTCAATTCAGGTTATATCAAAAGTTCAGCATAATATAATTGCGTCAGCATAATATTGCGTCTTATTTTTACCTAATTATTATTTGTAATGTTTAAACTTCAGCGTAAATTTGTACTTCAAAATGAATGAATGAAACTGATGATTTCTTATTCTTCAAATATTATTGAAATCGATTGCTATGAACATCGATTTGATTACCTTCAAATTATGAATACGATTATTCAGGGACGTACGCAGGATTTTTTGAGCGGGGGGGGGGTTGTATACGGAGCCCGGCGAACGGGGGGGGGCGGCGCCCCGCCCCATAAAATTTGGTTCTATACTAAAGGAATGAAGCCATGGCGCTGGCGCCATTTGTAGGCGCCAGCGCCATGGCAGTATTGGCGTTGGCGCTGGCGCCAACGTATACTATATAGGTATCTATTAAGACCTATATACAGCAACTATGAACACGTTGGGCACTTTTGTAATGCTGTTGGGACTCCTGAATGAAATGATACATTAAACAATGGGGTGGGGCTTGCCCGCCCCCCCCCCCCTGCGTACGTCCTTGCGATTATCGATAAGATAACTCTTCGATACTTAACTTCAGTTTTTTTTGCAGAATCATATAAAAGTGTAAAGATAAAATAGCAAAATGGATTCAGTTAAGGGCGCTTTTTGGGCCACAATACTGTACCTTTTTCCTGACAACTGTTATGACGTACTGTTTGTGAGGTTTGAGCTTTTCAATGGTGAGTTTTATTACGGTCATTTCTGTCTGGGTGTGTGCAATGTTTCCGCGTGAACCAGTTGACAACAACACCAAAATGTCAACTGGCCTCGATACGGATCCACGTTTTGCTCTCTGGTCGATAACGACGTTCAGATGAAAAAGTGTGTATCGTGTTGCAAATTGTAGTATTTGATTGAACTTACTACAGTTAAATCAACTACTACAAAATGAAGGCATTACTTTCCAATCGAAATAAGTCCGCTTTGAATGCATTTAAGTTTTCTGCATTTTTGAGTTTTGTGCGATTTACAAGGTCGACATGAGGCATAAATATATGTACCCTATTTCCTCGAAATACCCCCCCCCCTCGAAATACCCCCCTCAAAATGGGCACTATGAATTTGTGGTCCGGGAAATGCATAACAGACGTTCAAAACAGTTACTGTGTTACGTTAGAACATCGTTTATACCATCTACATCCTTATATAAGGCTGTAAAAACTTATAAATGGTGGTTATTTTTGCATTTTTCACGTTTTTCTCTCAAAATTTTCACTCTGAAAAAATAAACCCCCCGGGGGTAATTCGAGGCAATACGGTACATTATAATGCGTCGTGTTACTTGTCAGGAAGATTTGAAGACTGAGGCTTTCTGTGCATGCAATCCGGTGTGCATGTAGACCCTAATTTTCACTCAAAATCGCTTATTTTTATACCTTTTGATAAATTTACACCTTCAAAATCACCAGTTCATGTGTTTTATTGTTTATTTTCAGCTGTTTGTTGTAGTATATGTGCTAGTATACCCATTTATAGTAATTTTTCATCAACTTTTACCGATTTTTGTACCTTTTCCTTACATCTTGAAAACGCCTATAAATTGAACCGCCGCGAACCCCCAAACCCCCCAAACTTTTATCCAGCTATATATCCCTCCGGAGGAGCGATTAGCTATCTATCCATCCCCTGGAGAGTCAAAATCTAGAATACCCCTGACATGCACAGCGGGTAAACATGCGCAGAGGCACAGGCTCGCTTTTAATTGGGAGCGGGACCAGTTGACATTTGCTGTCGTTGTCAACTAGTGTGTCTATTTATGGGTGTATGTATAGAATATTCAATTCAGAAATTACCCGTTATTTTTGGTTTTATCAGAGCATACACTTCGCAGATGTGTGCCAACGAAAAGTGCTCAGTCGTTTTCTCGGCTTGGGCGTCAGCGCCGGCGGCGCCTTGGGTTCGTTTTTATTGTAGAATTTTTCTGACAAGTCTCTTTAAAAAAAAAACCCTCTTAATTTGCAGTTATGGTACCTCAAATCTTGAAAATATACAGTGCAAAATCCAGTAGGGGAGTGTCTCTTTTGGCAGTGCTGCTAAATTTGTTCGCGTGCGCGAGTGTGGCCGCGTATTCTTATCAGAATGAGTATGTGTTCAGGTTGGTAATTTTTTACATTTTTGGAGTCGCGTTTATTTTCGACCGGCCGGATATTTGGCAAATGCAACGAAACGATACGGAATTTTTTCGTCAACGATATTTTTTACATGAAAATATCGATCGACATTTAATTGATATGAATAATATTCACTTTCGCTCAATTTTTATCGTGTGTGATTTTTTACAAATTTTGAAGGTGAAATTTTAAAAATGAGCACATCAAAAATCATTTCCGCTTGAAAAATCCCATTAGTGTAATGATGGTAATTTCTAGGGATGCTGCGATTGGTGTAAACCAAGCGCCATTTTTCTATGACGCCCTTTTCTGGCGCTTTTCCATCACTACTCGCGGCCAAAAATGCAAAAATGACTCGACAACATAACCTCGCAGCCAATGGGGTGACGCCCTATTCATGACTATCCAGCTTACCATAATCATAACGCAAATGCTCTTCTATTCACGTCAACCGGTCACTTTACTAGCATTTCTTGTTTGCGTGGCTTCGGTCACGTTTTGCATACAACAAAGTTTGGTCCCAATGACCGTTTTGGTGTTTATGCAAAGTGCCACTATTCCTTTGGCTATCACTAGCAAGGTACGTTTGTGGTTTGTTTTGTTGTTGTTGTTTTTGTTGTTGATCATCAACAGTTGATGCGATGCAGTTGCGTGGTGTATTGTTCCCCCAGAGGGGTACAGGATTCATTTTTCGATTTGGTACATTTTTTCGGCATCGTATTTATCGTAAATTGCTCACCCATTCCTGGTGGCAGTCCCGCACCCTGTAAAGTGTAAAGTCAAATGTAATGTAAAATAACTATTAAAAAGATTCGATTTTATTACTGAACTTTTGGCATTTTACATGATATTTGACACTTTACAAGGTGCGGGACTGTCACCAGACTGGGTTTTGGGCCTGGTATCTTTAAACGGCTTTATCGAGATACCGATGAAACATACTGATCGATTTCTGTTCTTTTTGATTGGCAGTGGCGTGGCTCGGCTTGATGCATAAACTCGACGGACATTATAGAAGTCAATGGTCTAAGGAATTTTCGTACAACTGCGTATATTCGTAGTTGGCACACGTCCAAGTTACTGTTTGCGAGAATGTTACCAAATATGAAAGACGCATGATTTCCGTCAGCGTCAACAAAAATGACTGCGGAATGCGATTAAGCGACCGCAATTGGTTGCTAATGGCAGCCCACACACGAGTTGACACTTGTGTTGACTTAATTGCATTCCGCGGTCATTATCGTTGACGCGAACGGAAATCATGCGTCTTTTACTTCGTTCATATAAAACGCAACAGTAACTTGGACGCAGCGGTAAGTTCATACGTAATTTTTTGAATGAATTTGTCGGGACTGCGACGGTAAGATCTTACCTAAGACCTAACAATCCGACGTTCTAAAACGAGTTGTCTATCAAATTCACATCATTCTCGCATAAAAAGTCGGATTGAATCAAATGTATCATGAACCCAATGGAATTCGTCCATTCAAGTTCGAATTAAAAAACACACGTCATTGGTAACGAAGGGCCGAATCACTGATTCGTTTCATGTCCGCCGAGTTTACGAATTTGCATAAATAACCCCGATCGTTTTTATTTTAAAAACGGATTTGGAACCGGTTTTTTGAAAAAATGATGCTGCCGCTTATAAAAGAGTCCTGATCTGGATCACTACTCGCAAAATATAGAACACAATAAAAAATCATCTAGCTAAAATAATAAAAAATCAACACCTCCCAGAGTCTGCAACTTTACACCAACTACGTGGCTCAATCCACCGGGCAATTGTCAGCAATTTCAGTTTCCCTGCAATTTTTGGGTTGCCTGGCCAGAATTTTTACCAGCGTCCAAGAAACTGGCGATAAATTAGTCGTACTAAGTTATGTGGTTGGAGGTTTTATGAACGGATTAATTGTGGCCCAAATTTTCGCCTATTCCGGTAGGGATAGGAAGAGGGAATTTGATAGGAAATCACGTTAGGCGGTGTGATTTTTTTAGGTTTCGTGGGCCCATGTGCACTAGTTGACATCGCAAATAAATGTCAACTGAATGTCAACTAAATAAAACATAAAATGATGAAACCATCACCCTTCACAGAAACAATCAAAATAAAGTGTCGCGATATAAAATTAACTATGCGCCACGACATAGGAAAGTAAAAATCTCATAATTAACCCGAACTCAGTTGACACTGATTTCGGTGTCAACTAGTGTTTGTTTGGGCCAATTCTGTCGAGATAAACAACTTAGCCGTTTTGTGCACTTTTGTATGAAACGGGAAGCGAAACCACTGTAGAAAACCCCCTAACCTAATGTCCGGAATTTTGGTGTCTTTCTTTGGCAACTCAATCGCTCCGTGACTGCTGTCCGAAATTGTTATTTGTCCGAAGGTTTCACATTTGCTTTTCGAAACTTGATGATTGATGATGATTGGCATGATTGGCAACTGAATTCGTGTCAACTTTTAGTGAATTACCGGTATATGATTTCAACTATCCTATCTGATAGAGCATAGCTAATTTTACATCATAACACTTAATTTTCATTGCTTCTGTTCAGCGTTATGATTTAATAATTTTTTTGTGTTATTTAGTTGACATTGAGTTGACACGAATTTGCGATGTAAACTAGAGTGTGTGCACCCAATTTGACCTGATTACTTTCATTTTTGGTGAAATAGGCATAAATAGCCCATCACAATTTCGCTTTTCATATTGAGTGACAATTTCATAGGTCCGAAAACTTGGTAGATGACACCTCGTTTCATTTTTAACGAATTTCTTTATTTCTTTTTTTATTTTACTGATTTTTCCGTGTAAATTATCTGCCCGGTTTCAGATTGGAACAATGTTGTTAAAATTAAATCTAAAAAACGAATAAAAACAGATCGATAGATATGTCTTTTCAAAAAGCATACGCCGTTTGTTTTTTGTCAAAATTTCAGCATCTGTGAATAATTATTTGTGTTTGCCACTAATAGCTGAAAGTGGACTGTATTTGGCTGTAGTTTTCAAACCGTTTTTAAAAAACGTTCCTTAACATCGTGACCGTTTTAAAGAACGCCCATTTAAATTTTCACCTTTTATACAGTTGTGTTTATATTTTGACACCCAACCAATATTAAAGTTTTTGAACAAAAAACGTTCAAAGCATATTTTTTAAATGTCTCAATTAAAACCTCTGTTTTTTTTCGAGAGAAAAAACTAGTCGTTTAAAAACCTACGTTTTCTTCGTCTGTAAACTGGGCTCTGGTATATCTATAATTTATGGTCTCAATGTGATTGATGTATGTAGATGATTGTCTCAATGCTTGTGCTGTGATTATAATCATTCCCTTATTTTGGAAAACTGTTCTTTGAGCCAAATATCTAAACCAAAAGTTGCGCACGTTGAAAATCGGCTGCTAGCACTCAACTTATTTTCGAAGCGAGACTTCTGGGATAGACGTGGACGTTTTTATGGTAAAAATGAACGAAAAACACCTTATTTTTGTCAAATGAACATTATTTTAGACCATTTATCCTTCTACCCTGGATAGCTGAAGGGAGTTCTTGAAATTATTCATACTACCGTATTTGCTCGAAAAATTCACCCGAGGAATTGTTTTTTACTCAGGCTTTTTTTGAGGGGAACTATTCGAGAGGGGGGATTATGATTTCGTCAAAATTGACAAGCGACCAAAAACATGTCATTTTCGGACTAGTAGAACTCTTTGGACTCATAGAATATCATATGCCAAAACGGGGTAATTATTCTAGCAAATACGTTATTTATATGCACCATAATTATGTTCTCAACAATAAACTATGTGCTTTTTAGCTTGCACGCAAAAAGTTCACCAAACATATCTGGGGAGTTATGTCCCGACTTTTGCGACGAGCTACAAACGCAGTGAAGACCTATTTCGTAAATCAATACACTGATTATCGGGATGCGATACAGGAGATTCTGCAAGATGCATTGGCGACAAAGTTGCGAACAGGCGTAGTTCTGAGTGTTTTGACTGCGGGCGGATATGCTGTTTGTTTTGGGATTTTTCCGAGTGTTTGTGGTCCCGCATACACCAGGGGCCAGTACGCAAGTTGACAAGTGCATACTTTTCTATTGACTTTTCAGTTGACTTTTAAAATTGTCACTTGCTGGTGGCAGTCCCAAGCGGGGGTGCACTGATACGCACATCTGCCCGATACGCACATTTGCCCGTTTTTTTCACTTTGTAGTATTTGATTGAATTACTACAATATATTGTAATAATTCAATCAAATACTACAACTTGACACTTTTTTAAGTGATTTTCAGACATGAGTGAAGTGAAAAACGCTGCGCAATGACATTAGTGAACTTTTTTCACTTCACTCATATCTGAAAATCACTTGAAAATGTGTCAAGTGAAAAAACAGTGAAAAATAGCCATTTTTCACTGTTTTTCACTTGACACATTTTCAAGTGAGTTTCAGATATGAGTGAAGTGAAAAAAGTTCACTAATGTCATTGCGCAACTTTTTTCACTTTACTCATATCTGAAAATTAGGGTGTCAAAAAAATTATTTAAGGAAAACGGAAACGGAAACGGAAAAAAAATTTCAGCAGCCGGAAAACGGAACGGAAAACGGAAAAATAATTGCACTCGGCGGAAAACGGAAACGGAAACGGAAAAAATTGCAGGGGCCGGAAAACGGAAAAAGAGGCCGGAAAAACGGAAACGGAAAAATCAAATTTGCACGGAAATGGAAAAACTTGCTGAAATTTTGCTGGAAAACGGATAAAATTTGCTGAAATTTTGCTGTAAGTGGAAAAAATTTACAGTAAGTAAGAATTTTTACCAGTTTGGCTGATCAGAAAACAGAAAGTTGAGCCAGAAAAAGGTAAAATGAGGTGGAAAAATGGAAATTTGAGGCGGAACATGGAAAAAAAGCAGAAAAACTGGAAATTGAGGCGGAAAACGGAAAAAGGCGGAAAAACTGAAAATTTAGCCGGAAAACAGAAAATGAGCCAGAAAAACGGAAACGGAAAAAAAGTTGCCGGAAAATGGAACAGAAAATGGAAAAAAAATTTCAGCAGCCGGAAAACGGAACGGAGAACAGAAAAAATTTGCCCGCGTCAAATGGAAACGGAAAATGGAAATTTGACACCCTACTGAAAATCACTTGAAAAAGTGTTAAGTGAAAAAATGGGCAAATGTGCGTATCGGGCAGATGTGTGTATCAGGCCTGCCCTGTCCCAAGCTCCGTAAAGTGTAAAGTAAATTGTCAAATGTAAAGTCAAATGCAAAGTATGCTGTCAATTGTCAATGCAAACTGTCAATTGTCATGCAAAGTTCAGTAATAAAATATTTTCTTTTTTTTATTGACACTACTTTGCATTTGACTTTACATTTGACACTTTACTTTACAGGGCTTGGGACTGCCCCCTAGTTCCGCAAGTGACAAGTCAAGAATCAAGTACAAATTCAAGAGTAAAGCACTTGTCATATTGCGGGACTGACCCCAGTTGACTATGGCATCGGGTGTCAACTGGGCAAACTGGTTTCTATTCAGATTCAAGTTGATGGCTGCAGCCCCCCCCCCCTCCCCTGGATACGGTCTTGATTAAGGCTGAACCTTAAATTTATCCCAAAGTTGTAATTTTATTTAATTCCATAACTTTCAAAAAAATAGTTACACGCGTACAGGTGCACACGAATCCCACATTAGACGACTATCACAATGCAGTTGTCGCCGCTCGCCAGGAACTAGCGCAGGTGCGCCCATTTTCAAAGTGGATTGGTAAAAAGATTTTATAAGTTAAGAGACAAATGACAGGTAAAAAGAATTATGGCAAGATGTAAGCGAAATTTAGAAGAAAAATGTGAACTGTTCAAGCGATTTCAGTTTTTCTTGATTTAAATTTTTTCACGTTTTTTCCCACCAATTTTTTCTCGTCGCTCGCCGTTCCTCTTTTGACTTGTCAGTTATATCTTCACTTGCCGCTTAAAAATTCACTTGTCTTATGATTCTTCACTTGTCAATTGTCAATGTTATCTACTTTCCCCACTTAAACATTACCATGACATTAAATATGTTAACGCCGCTTTACACACCATTTTGCTTTTTAGACAATTCCGTACACTTTACAAATTGGCCTCAGGTTTCTTCGATGGTCAGAAATAAATACACTGTGCAACATTTGAACAGAGTCAGCGAGCAAATTAATGGGCAATTTGTTGATCGGTTTGTGACTTTTTTATGTTTTTCTTGGGGGAGGGGGGTTGCTCTGGGAGCAGTCCCAGACCCTGTAAAATGCTCTGCGAAATGTCGAATGTCATGTAAAGTGAAAGTTGTGTAAAATGCCCTGGAAAATTTCAACTGTTCTGCAAAGTGTCAAAAGTTTGCAGGGCATTTTACACGACTTTTGACACTTTGCATGACATTTGACATTTTATTTTACACTTTAGATGTAACACTTTACACCTTTTTTTACATCCCCTTCTGTATCTGCAAACGAAACTTTCACAGCAAATATTTGTCAAGCAAAATTTTGACAACACAGTTTTCACTCAACCAAATAATAAATAAATGGAAAATACTCCACTTTCAGCTACACTTTGGGTATCTGTTCGTTGATAGTAGCCTACAATGATGGAAATGATGTTTGTTTACCCACTGCCAGATTGGCTCCATTGAAACCCTGGCCAATTTTCGGGTGGTCTAAATATGTGATCGATATTGGCGCTTTCGGACATTTTTTTAATTTGGATAGAGGTTTTAAGGAGTTTGATGTAAATGAGGATGAATTGAGATATTTGCCCGAGTGATTTTGTTAACGTGAAATTTAGATTTTTGCGATTTTTGAGGCGAAACAAATGAAATCTGCTTTAAAGACATTTTTGTGTGATATTTTTGAATTTAAAATTCTTTGTGCTGGGCGAAAAAACACGCCAGTATCCATGCTAGTATTCAAATGTAATTACATAGTGCTAATTAGTATTCATATGGAATCAACATATTAACATATTCACTCTACACCCCCTTTCAACATAAAAATAGGGTGTGCATTTGAGTGGTCGCATACTTCTTCAAACAATAATAGTATTTCTGAAATATCCCATCCAGTGTGATTCAAAAAAAAACTTTTCAAAAATACAAACAAAACAGTTGCATTGTCATATATGCCATTCACGATTTTAGTTTACAAATAACACAAACGCCGTACATTGTGACTCTGTGAGTAAATAAATGCCATTGTTAGCATATTTTCACCACTCAATTTATGTAAAATAGCACCTGTCATCACTTGAGTTGTGATTGACACTTGCATTCCATTCAGAAAGTACTCAATGTCATCGATATTTTTATGTCATTTGTTTTCATTTCTGACAAGCACAAATTCCCAAAGGTTAACTTGCTGATAGAAAAAAATCGTACCTACTTTTGAAAATAAATAGTAGCCATGAATTATGGCATCATTTTTATCACGGCCGTTTACATGCTCACGGGTGAGTAATTTTTGTAATTTTGCTATTTCTCCGGTGTTTCAGAATAGCTTTAATCGGTAGTAGAATGTTTTGAAATTGAACGGGTTTTACCTTAATGTCGCTGTCGGGTGTTGAAAGTTGATAAAATATGTACTAGTGAATCTGCCAGTATTTATGTCGCCGTGAGAAAAAAAGAAACCCATCCTTCACCAGAATTTGAGCTTGAGAAAAATATTAGTGTGCTGGTACAGAGTGGTCAAACTGGTGCCAGTTCCGCAAAATGAGATTGCGCTTTTACTTCTCATTTTGCGGAACTGGCCCCTGATTTACTTTTACTCAAAAGGACGTATACTCGACTACTGATAAGATAACGTTTACGTTTCCTCTGGAAGAATACCTGTACTCGTATATAAGTGAAAAATATGGGAGAGTAGCCAAAATGTTGCTGTATTTCCTCCAGGGGTTTAGTGGATTTGGACCCCTGCGGGGGTTCATATAGATTTATAAATGATGTGTCACTAAGTGTATAAATAAGGCATACCTGTATAAATATAAGGCATACCTCTAATACAAGGTATACCTCTAATATAAGGCACAGCTGGCTGCATGACAAAACTCGTAAAAACTGTTGTTGAACATGTCGGAAAACGATGAAAGTGGTGCCGAAGGGCACTCAGACCACTCTACACCGATTTCCGCCACTGCAAAATGCATCAAGCTACAGCGGCACTATTCACTCGAAGAGAAGGTTCGAATTGTTGATACCTTTTGGTATACCCAGGTGTCTCGAATGGGGGGGGGGGGGTTACCCCCCCCCCAACTCGCTCAGCTATCTATCCCGGAGGCAAAATTTTGGGCTACTACCCCCTAAACCCCCCCCCCCCCAAATCGCCCAGCTATCTACCTATGTGGAGCGATTTTTCAGAAACTATACCCAAATTTTCACTCAAAATCGCTATTGTTCATACTTATTTATAGATTTTCACCTCCAAAATCACTAGTTCATGCGTCTAACTGCCTATTTTCAGCTATTTTAAGTACTATATGCTCTTGTATAGGGTGTCAACAAACTTTTTGGAGGAAAACGGAAACGAAAACGGGAAAAAAATTGCACTTGCCGGAAAACGGAAACGGAAAAAAATTTGCACCTGCCAGAAAACGGAAAAATGAGAGGCCGGAAAACGGAAACGGAAAAATTTGCTGAAATTATGCCGGAAACGGAAAAAATTTGCTGAAATTTTGCCGGAAATGGAAAAAAATTGCAGAAATTTATCCTGAAATCAAAAAATTTGCAGAAATCTTACTAGAAATAGAAACAATTCACATAATTGGGAACCTGCATGCATTGTTTACCAGTTTGGCTGAAACAGAAAACAGAGAATTGAGCCAGAAAATGAAAAAAAGTTGGAAAAACAGACAATTGAGCTGGAAAACGGAAAAAAGATGGAAAAACTGAAATTTTAGCTGGAAAACGGAAATTGAGCCGGAAAAACGGAAACGGAAAAAAAATTTGCAGCCGGAAAACGGAAACGGAAAAAAATTTGCCTGCGGAAAGTGGAAACGGAAAACGGAAAGTTGACACCCTACCCTTGTATACCCATTTTGAGCTATTTTACACCTACTTTTAGCGATTTTTCTCCCTTTTCTTCCTTCTATGCCCCGAAAAAGCCTATCAATCGAACCACCACAACCCCCCCCCCAACCCCCCCCCCAGAAAATTTTTCAGCTATCTATCCCTCCGGAGGAGCGATTTGCTATCTATCCAACCACTCAGAGGGTCAAAATTCAAGATACCCCTGGGTATATCTTTTGGCATTTTTGAACGTGACAAAATAAATATAAGGCATACCTCTAATATAAGGTACCCTCTAATATGAGGTATAACAAAACGCCGAAAAAACTGACGAAATTAATATAAGGTTTTAAAATATAAACTTATTAGAGGTAATACAGTATTATGGCTTATGTGGTAATAAAGGTGCTGTAGAGCAGGAAAGCCTTGAATTTTGCTTTTATTTAACAAGTCCAAAATTTCTATTTTTCCATTACTAATATTGAACTATTTTTACTGAACAAATATTGAACTCTCAATGTCAATATTCAACGGGAAAAGTATACTTGATACCAAATGTATATGAAACAAAATCAAAGGGTGCTGTGTTTGTGACTTTATGCTCATATTTACCATTAGCCGATTTGAAATATTTGCTGAGTAATTAAAAACCCATGCACTTGAGCCACTGCAATTTCTTACTGAAATTTGAACCCTAGCCACAGCAAACATGACATCATATAATGTCATGTGCCACACTCATGGTAAATGACAATCATTTAATACTTTGCATCAAACATTTTCTGTTTCATAAATATATTTAAATATGGTGAAAACTATTAAATGCAATAGTGGTGATGCAAATTCACATTATTGGCATGGCTCACTTCCTCACCAGGTTTTGAAGCTGTGCCAAATTGTTGTAGACAAGCCATTGAATGGTGACAGATCCCTGTGTGGCATGGTGCGGAAGATTGTCTCTGGCACTTTGATTGCAGTACCAATGGCAGGTATCTATTTGGGGGTGGGGGTTGGGGGGGGGGGTTCGTGGGGGTTCAATATATAGGCTTTTCCAAGGTATAGAAGAAAGAAAAGATAATAAAAGTACCGTATTACCTCGAATTATCCCCCCCCTTGAATTAACCCCCCCCCTCGAAATACCCCCCTAAATTTCGGCTGAGGAAATAATAAACCCCCCCTCGAAATACCCCCCCCCCTAAAATTGAGTGTATCGTGAACGTACATGACAAATACCGCAGTTTGTGATCTGTACAAGTCAGAACACACGTTAAAAGTGATGATTGAGTGATGTTAGGGAAGGGTTTATGTGTATATACAGTTATATATGCCTAAAAACACATATACATCTATGTAATTGCTTGATTTTTCTACGTCTGAGTATGCGGAATTTCTGAAAATTTCTGGCGAAATAATAGACCCCCCCTCGAATAAACCCCCCCTCGAATTATCCCCCCCTCAAATTTTGCTGGCGAAATAATAAACCCCCTGGGGGTATTTCGAGGTAATACGGTAGGTGAAAATAGGTACAGAAGCATGTATGGTATGCAAATAGCTGAAAATAGCCAATGAAACTATGGCTGCAATAGCTCCACTCGTTCTCAAGTTATTCATGGAGACGTGTAGTTGTCACTTTTCCACCAACTAGCTTTACGACCAATTACGCAAGCGCCCGCCGATTTCCTAATGGGCATAGCGAATTGGTGGCGGGCGTGCACGCATTTAGGCATGCAGCTGCAAAAAAAAATCAGAAAAAAAACACTGGAAAAAACAACTATCCGATCCCGGTCCCGAGAAGTCAATCCCGTTTGAACGATTTTGACAAGGTGGTGGAAAAGTGACAATTACGCGTTCGCATGAATAACTTGTGAACGAGTGGAGCTATTGCAGCCGTATTTTCAAGGATCCTTTCCTATTTAGTTGTTAATGTTGACCTAAAATTTACGTCAGTCCGACCACCCAGTGA
Organism: Sphaerolaimus hirsutus; assembly: GCA_964036195.1. Classification (NCBI taxonomy): domain Eukaryota; kingdom Metazoa; phylum Nematoda; class Chromadorea; order Monhysterida; family Sphaerolaimidae; genus Sphaerolaimus; species Sphaerolaimus hirsutus. The sequence goes on along the minus strand of OZ038453.1, from coordinate 17,907,667 downwards.
CAAGTTATTTGAAATCTAGAGCGCAGGTCTAAACTGCCGCACCCTGTATTAGCAGTGATTTTTCACACAGTATACTCGGCGTACATGATACTCTGCCCTCGCACTGATTTATGTCTCGTGTTGGAAGCGTGCCAATGATTGTTAAATGAAAAAGATGAAAAAATTTATCGATGTGAATATGGTTATGAAAAACATTATTACAACAATCAACTTTGTCATGTTTTTATGAAACTCGCACGCGTTAACCATCGTTGGCACACTTCCAGCGGGAACCACGGGTGCAAGGTGTAAAGTAACCGGAGTATATAAGTACAGGGGTGGGCATCTTCAGTTACCGCTGGAAAAACGCGATAGCTTGAGCTACAGTTGAGCTATCACAATGAAATTTTAACACAATAGAGTAGACTCCATAGGACACCTATGCTGAAGTTTGCAACCCAAACGGCCGCAGTTTGGAGGAGTTGTGGAACACACAGTTTTTAGTGTAATTTTGTGACTTCACCCCCCTTATCTCGGGACTGGGGGACTATTCGAGTAAAAAAAGAATTTGGTAGTAGGCGCGACCACAACATACTCAAAGGGCATCAAAATCGGCCGATGTACGACAGAATGGGACGACACCAACGACCGATGCCCCCCCCCCCCCTCAAATGCCACCCTCGATTTATCCTATGGGTGACGCCAAGTCACAAAATTACACTAAAAACCGTGTGTTCCACAACTCACCCAAAATGTGGCCGTTTGGGTTGCAAACTTCAGAATAGGTGTCCTATGGAGTCTACTCCATTGTGTTAAAATTTCATTCTGATAGCTCAACCGTAGCTCAATCTATCGCATTTTCCCAGCGGTAACTGAAGATGCCCACCCCTGTATATGGAGGCACTTTGACTTGGTATTATACACTACACTAACATATCACAGCTTATTATGGCACAATAACATGAACAAATGAAAGCTTTCACACTAATAATGATTCAAAACCAATGAAAACAACCACCAATGGTTACGGGTATGTGAAATTGCGCGCTTGCGCGCAAAAAAAATTGCAAAATACCTAGTGCTTAGTACTACAAATTTTGGCTGTTTTTTAAAAACAGTTCTGATGGTCAGGTTAAAAAACCTTTGAAAAAAAACCCGGACATCCCTACCTCCGGGATAGATAGATGGCTGAGTGGCCTCCTGGATAGATAAAAAGCTGGCGGATTCAGGTTGGGGTAAGCCCCCCCCCACCCCCCCCCCTTACTAAACCCCTGGTGCTTAGTGCCACAGTTGCCCCATGGTTCAACAGTGCTAATCAGCTCCTTGTGCCATTGGCTTTTTATGTTTAGATTTTATAGGACAAGCTGAATTAAAATTACCACCTCAATTTGTGGGTCCACCAGAATAATAAGAGACAGAATAACAGAGGTCAATCTTTGAGAACAAGCCAGAACCTAAGGCGCTCCACACGGTGGTTGACGCTACTTTTCAGAAGTCGATTGAGTCAACTCAGAGTCAACTGTTTTAAGTATAACTATTTTTAATTTTTTACCTGTGTTGATTAAGAAATATTGAGAAGTCGATTGATGTAGAATGAAAGAAGGGGATTTTTTGGATACATATTGTAAATGGCTCAGAGTCAATTGAATTTTTGACCAGTTGACTCTGAGTTGACGCTAATTTTGGCGTCAACTAGCGTGTGTGGGACCTAAAACCTTACAATTTTTGAATGGGCAATAATAGTTATGGCACTATCAGTTTTACTTCAATGTAGTACTGCATGTACTTATTTGAAATTATGTTTAAAACCTCTTTTTACATAATAATTTTGAAGATCCCACATCCCAGGCCTGGTAGTTGTGCTGGTTCACTTTGCCCACACTGCGACAGAACACTTGAATAGCAGCCTCACTGCTTTCTTATTCTTCATTAGTATGTGTATTGATTATCTGGAGAAGATCATTTTTCTGGCACTTTGTATTTATCATATCAAGTTTTCTCCAAAGATGTCTCAGTTCGGTACACTTTACAAGTCCATTAATGTTTTATTGGGTGATGATTACAAACATTTTAGGAGTGTGAATATTTTGTTTGTGTGTAGCATCACAATTACCATTATTGTGATGATTACTCCTGCTACTTTGGCGAAATTTAGTATGGCTGAACCACAAGCTTACAATGTGACATTGGATGGAGATTTGGAAGTGGAACTTTGGAGTCAGACACCAATTCATATTTCCATTATAGGAGCTTTCTCATATACTTATGCCACCATTGTGGTTTTGTCAGTAACTGCATATATATATTCAGTTCTACACAAGATAACACTGTCTTTCAAACTACTTAAACAAAACATGAAGCTTACTGGGGGCAGCCAGACAGAAAAATTGGAAAAGTTTTTCCTTTGTCATACAAAGTTATGTGGTGCCATCAAGTTGGTGAATAATCTGTGTAGTTCCTGTATATTTGTAGTGATCATGTTTGATACTCCCATTACTGTCTACTATTTATGGCAAATGTTATCACACATAAAAATGATTCCAATTGCTTCCATTTGGCTGATAGCAGTAATGATTAGAGGTTGGCCAATGCTTTGGGCAGCTGCGGAGCTTACCAAAGAGGTATGGCAATGCTTTGACGACTTGTGTTAGGTATTTACCTTTATCAAATGCCACTGTTTTGTGACTTTATGCCACCAATGGTTTTCAGCTCCAGCATCCACACTCCTTTCATGTGCAAATGAACATAAAGCAGTGCAATATCATATGGCATGTAATTGTAAATAAATATAGTTATTGTACATCCCCAAATAAGGTAGTTAGTTTTGTCAAGAGTTTTTGGGGGGAGTTATTGTAGGGAGGAGTTATTCAAGGTGGAGTGACTTTTTTCCTCAGAGTTACATTGGGTGGGGAGTTATTCAATGGGGGAGTCATTTTTTCCTCACTCAGCCAACAGGGAAGTTATTCAAAGGGGGGATTATTTGGGGATATACGTACAAATGTGTGAATGAGGATTTATGATGCCTTTATTTTCTGATGAGGATGCTGCATCCACATTTATTTACAGATCAACTCAATTGGCCCATTTCTAGTGAAACAAATGTCAATCCCCAATTCTGAAAGCAGTAATGCTATAAATGACCTAATAAGGGACTATCTCATAAAGATGCCATTTATTGTGGATGAATATAACATTAATTGCTTCAACTTCTTTGTGGTGTCAAGGTCATTTCTGTTAAGTGTGAGTTAAAAATTACATTTTGCACATGTCGAACATAGGTCTATTCTTTTAGTAGTGATTGGATATTAGATATAAGGTTGATGTAAAAAGTTGCAACTGGGTGCATTTATGGAATTTTTGAATACTTATTCAGCAATCTTCCAAATTCAGGTAGCATCTGTGGCATTCAGTTATGTGGCAATTCTGATTCAAACAAAGTGATATACAATGACATAATTGTGTGATGCCATTTATTTGTGATTGACTTGCTTTTTTAGCTGTTCCTTTTTTACTTTACTTGTCAGCCCTTACTACCAGTTGTTTGTGTTAAGTTGTTTTATGTGTTTCTGCATTTTATCTATGTAGCCAAATTAAATAAAGTTAAAAACAAAAATCTGTTTTACTTCCCATTCTAGAGATTGTAGACTCACTGATTGGCATCATTCATGCATGCTATGACTGTAAGTGGGCAGTGATGCAAATCAAAAAAATTGATTTCTCTTTCAGATGAGATACCATAGATTTTGTGGTTTCATTCCAAAAGTAAATATGTACCTCTCTGAAGTTTGACATCAAAAGTTCATAAAGTCAGTATACTTTTCACAACATGATTTTGTTCCACTTAGGTAAGATTACTGGCGACCACCAGTTGCTGCCTCAAATTGAATCACCCTACTCTGTAAAATTTGTGTAAGTCAGCAGTTTGCACAGTTTTCGTGTGATTTTTTTCTATTGCAGTGCAATAGTTGCCATTTTGCTATATGCTGGATATTGTTGATGTTTTCATTCTTTGGCTTGATCATTTGTATCATTTCTTCAGGTACATAGTAAAAGTACAGTGGTAGTAGCAATAGTTGCCTGATCAGCTACCACAATCAATGCCAAACTGACAAACTTGCATGTAGCTTTTTCAACTATGTGAATTATTTCTGTTTCTGGCAGAAGTTCTGCTATTTTTCCCCAAATCTGGCAACACTTCTGCTATTTTTTCTATTTCCTGCAAAAGTTCTGTTTTTCAATTTTCATGCAAATTTAGTTTTCCATGTTTTGGCATCCCATTTTTCCTTTTTTTCTGATTTCTGGCAAGTGCAAAAAATTGGTTTTGTTTCTGTTTTCCATTAACAATTTTGACACAAATTTCATTGCATTACATTGCTTTCTCTGTAGCTGAGTTTCCTCTGTATTATGTGACTTATTCATCATAATATTATCTGGTTCTTTGTAAAGTATGTTGTCCAATCAGTATACTGGCTATCTGATTTCTGCTGATCAGCTATTCTGAAACACAAAGTTGTTTTTTTCATTTGTACCAAACATAATAATGAACAGCCACATGTAGCGGCAGCTACATCAAAGTCATTGATACCAAGGGCTACACTTTTTTCTCCACCAACAAAAAGTGATCCACTGGTTAGTGCTGATGCTAAGTGGCTCTCATTTTTGGTGCCTGGCAGTTCTGGCATGATGAATATTTGGTTAGCCAAGGTATGTGACATTTTTTGCACTCTTGATACACAGGGAAAAGTTCCTTGCTGACAACTCGCCGCCACCTCGCTTGCCAAGCAGCGAAAATCAGGCCTAGCTCGCTGTCAATTTTTTTACACCTCGCTGCCAGCTCCCTGACATGTTTTTTAATGCTGTAATGTGTTTATAAAGTACATGCTTTCAGCAAGCTGACAGCTCGCTGCCAACCACACTGCAGCTTTTTACAACTCGCTGCCAGCTCGCTGCCACACGCTGACAACTCGCTGCCAGCTCGCTGCCACTCGCTGACAACTCGCTGCCAAGTATAAACAACTGCATGTCAGCTTGTTGTCTTTGAGCTGGCAGCAAGTTGTCAGTAAGGTACTTTTAATGATGATAAGGTATTTGTCACCATTCATCATTGGAATTTGGTCACATGAGGTAGCAGAAACTTGAGTGAGAACAGTATTTGATCTAGAGTCAAGTCTGCAAGTGGTGAGTAAGGTCCAAACAGGATTGAATTTTCAGGATCGGGATCGGGATTGGTTTTTTGAGATTTCAGCATTGGGATCGGGATTGGCCATTCGGGATCGGGATCGGGATTGGCTTTTTGAGATTTCGGGATCAGAATCGGGATTGACCTTTCAGGATCGGGATTGGGATTGGCGTTTTTTCGGGATCAGGATTTTGGCCTAAAAATTTGGTTTTCAGAGGGGTTTTTCTTGATGCCCCAAAACAACAAAAACAATGGATGCCAGAAACGTTGGATTAAATTGGCATCCAAAACAATGCTATAGATTCATTTAGGTACTGTGCAATGGGCTGCCTGGCATTGTCATTCACAGCACTGTCTACCATATATCCATGTGTATTAACATTAAACTATGGTAATGGGCACTGTATCGAGTCCATTTGTAGTGGTGTCCATGCCCATGCAACAGAGATAGAGAGGGAGGTGGGGAAATGCGCCAAAATTTTTTGCAAACTGCATACAAAATGGTCCTTTAATAGTGCCATTTCTGGCACCTTTTGTGTCTGTGAATTTTTCCGGGATCGGGATCGGGATTGAGGCATTTTTTGGGGGATCGGGATTGGGATTTTCAAAATCTCAGGATCGGGATTGGCTTTTATAAATTTTGGGATCGGGACTGGGATCGGGATTGAGGTTTCGGTATCGGGATCAGGACCACAAAATCCCGAAATTTATCGGGATCGGGATCCCGTTTGGACTCTAGTGGAGAGGTCAAGAACTGTTTCTTAAGTAAAAATTAAAATGTCAAAAGTGAGGTAAAATGAGACATGAGAAGTAAAAAGGTAACTTCTCCACTTGCGGAATTGGCAAATTGTACCAGGTCTACAATTGACATTCACAGCCTTTTGAAGAAACTGGTTGTGTACAATTTGCTACCTATGAAAGTCACAATTTTTAATTTATATACCTAATCATACTTTACAGGTGCCAGATCTGCAACAGGACAAGGCAATTGCAATTAGAGATGCCTTTCCTGTTACAAATGTAAAACAATCTATGATAATCTACTACAGTAAGTTCCAAACTTACAAAGAAAAAATGGTAACAAAAATGACCAAAACTTTTCAGAATGGACATTTTCCAATGACAAGCTTGTGTACAGTGCATCTGATGGACTTCATGTGCTTGATGTTGAAACTCCAAACAACCCAATTGATATCAATTTAGGCTCAAATGTGGAACTTGTCTTTATGTCACCCCTGAGAAAGGATCAGATTATACTCAAAGTGTGAGTGCTTTATTCTATCAGAGAGATAAAAATCTACTTCAGGTTGTTTTGCAGGCCATGGGATCCCCAGAGATACTACACATACAATCTGGTCACAACTATGGTATCTCTGCTGTATGAGAACGATCAAGGGTTTGACTTAGTGCATTTTGACCTCAATCTCAATATTAGAATAGGGAAACATACGGATGATGTGACTGGTCAAGCTGTTTATTTTAAGGATACTGGTATGTTCATTTTAGGGAATCATTTAAGTTGATGCATTGTGTATGAATAAAAACCTCACCTCCAGTTTTTAGTGTGTTACTATTTAAGTGCTAAAAAGAACTTGTGATTTATTTACCTAAAGAAATTGAAAAAATGTAGGCTTTCCTGGTGCTAATTCAAATTGGACAGAATGGGTGCGAGTTCCAGTTGAACAAGCAACACTGCTGAAATTCATTGGTTTTGATGCTACAGGGAATGATACATACTGGGTGAACTACCTGAAGTCAGACAAAGGTAAGGTCAGTCTCTGGATGTGAAAGAAACTTACAGACCTAAAAACCTAAAGAATCACCTACATTACTATAATTACCTCTGAAACCTGCATTGAATTCACAACCTATTTATTATATAACCAATTTTTAGTATAGTATTTTCAGCCATTTATTGTCTGCAGAAAGTAAAAATAATAGAACCAAGAATTACAAATGGGCGCAACACCAAATCATGATTTCTCCAATGCATACATTTTAGGTCAATTGGAATTGCACCCAATCACTGGAAACTTCAATGGGCCACATATGAAAATTTTGTACACACCTACGCAAGGTGATCTGGTTGTTTTTGATGATCCCACTGAGACAGTAATTTTCAACAAAGACTACAAGATTGTTGGTTTGTTAGAGACAATTTAGCTTGTGAGACAATTCTTATAAATCTTTATGTATCAGATGAAAATTCATTTGTTTCACTCCAGATTGGTGTATGGATGAATTATGTGATGAAATCACTAGTTGTGTTGGATGCAGACATTTTGCTAGACTGGAAAACACTCAAGCACCTGTACTTTGGTTCAGAGATTTACATCACATCTACAAAATTTGACAGATTTTGGATTGTCCAAGTCACACCATGCAACAAACCCACCAGATATTTTTTATACAACAGGCAAAGAAGGACATCATTATTTCTTTTTTCAAGCCGGGAAAGCTTGGAGTCATATAAATTACCCAGTTTGAATGCATTCAAAGTGAAGTCCAGGGATGGCTTGCTCCAGCTGTGTTATCTTTACACTCCTGATAAGGTTATCAGTATTTTAGCATTTGCATGGCAGGATCCAATTAATTCATCTCATACATCTTGGTTGTCTGACATATGTTACATATATCTACATTCATAATAACAAAGGAAACAATTTGCGCTGCGTTCAATTTACTTCGGATCTCCATTACACAATGAGCTAAATGTCAGAAAAATATACATCCTTTGGTTTTGAAAATCCTCACTCCCATTTACTAGACTGTAATTTTTCTGAAAATATGGAGGATTTCACAAAGAATTTTGGTATTTTTATCTTAATACATTTGATTGCAGCTCTCTTATGATTCACCATCACCATTGATTTTCTATGCACATGATGGTCCATGGGGTGAAAGGATTACATGGGGATTTGACCCAAGATTTATTTTGCTTGCAAACAGAGGGTATGCTGTACTCATGGTTAGATTTTTCTGTGGTCTGCATTCAGGTACCACTAATTGAATCTTATGCTCAAGGTATTTTATTCAAGATAAGCACCCTTGAATGAAAACTGAAAATCATGGAGATACCGACATTGAGAACTAGGCTCCTCATTTACCCTACAATTTTAGTGCAACTACAGAGGATCTGGGGGATTTGGCAAGTCATTTTCTGCAATGGGTTATGGCCATATGGGAGATACTATGCAAGATGATATTATTGATGCAATTGACTGGGCATCAAAATGCAATTTCACTGCACTCACAGAAAATGTTGCCATTTTTGGTTAGTACAATACAAATTTAAAAAAATTATATCAGCCTACTTCAGCAGAGTCGACATACCAGCATAACATTTAACTGAACATTTTTGTGCTCATCACATAGCATTACATAGCTTTGCCAATTGATGAATTTTGTACATGATGGATTATATATTCATGAAAAATAAAACATTTTATAACTCTATAAGGCTGACCAGAATAATGAAATTCTATGATTATTCAATTGCAGGAGAGGGCTTTGGCAACTTCCTTGCACTATCACTTACAACAAAGTATCCCAACAACATTTCTTGTCTAGTTGATAGAAGTGGAATGATCAATATGGCTCCAACTATAGAATATAAAATTGACACTTTAACAAATCTGAAAGCAAGAGCAAATTTGTATTGGATGGGCAAAAATTGCCAATACAATTCAAGCAAAGGTGACATCATTGGTGATTTTTGTATATGCAATAATTTTATTTGAAATACTGATGGTCTGAGATAACCTGGGGATTCACAAACATTTACACAACAAATGATATCAAATGTAGAATATGTTTGATGTAATTAAAACAATTTATTGTAATAATGTTTTTGCTACAGGGAATGTCCAACAGTAAATGGAAAGTTGACACCCTAGTTTTAACTTAAAACATTGACTTTTAATTTAAACTTCAAACATTATACAAATATTCCTCACCATCATTATTTGAATGCTTAGTAATTGAATGAACACCTTTAGGACAAGCATTTCTGAGGGGAATTTCACCAAAACCGTATGATTTGAAAAAGCCTCTACTCATTGGGCATGGAACAAATGACATGCAAGTGCCAATAAAGTTGAACTCAGGTTTTGTTTATTACTGTTTTTTATATGATTTTTTATCATGTACTTGTTTTGAATTTTCAGATCCTTATGTATCACAGTTACAGTCATTTGGCACAAGTGTAACCTACCTGAAATTCACTGACCAATCTCATCGTTTCAGTGATAAGGTAAAATTTCAGTAACAAATATATTGAAAATTGTATATTCATCTGTGCATCATGCAGGGAACACAAACCTTTTTTGGCCATGTGGAGAACTTTTACAAATCCTGTCTCCATGGAGTAGCTGAGCCATTGAGTTTGGTAGACATTGAAAATGTTACAATTGTTTCAGGTTAATGCCTGATTTATTGCACATACACCACCAATGCATGTTACAGCACTTCCTCACACAGCTCCAAACATTTGATCACTTCCTGTGGTGTAACTATTGAATTGGAAGATGTTGTTGAAGAGTGTAACAGCCCATGGAAGTGTGCCATTTCATGTACATCCAACCTGCCCTTCCTAAACAGGAAATAATGTGCTGGTGATCTGCCTTGATCTGAGTTGAAGTGCCTTCACGCACATGCTCACAGGCACTTCAACGCACTTCACGAATGTCAGATTTTTTCCTGTAAACAATTGAGTAATAAAATTTGTGAAGCATCAGTGAAATGCATTCCAATGGTGATCAGGATCTGAAGTGTGATCACAAGTGGTGAAGTGCCTGGTAATCAGGCGTGATCAGGCTCTGGAGTGTGATCACGAGAGGCACTTCCAATCCAACTGCTTCAGTGCAATTCACGAGTGTTTTATTTGCAGTGCTCCCTGCACTTCACAAGCTCATTCTTTCCTGTGCTACTAAAATAACCTATTTCAGATGGTGGATTTTATACTATACCAGCACAGAAAGCAAAGCTAATACCTAGAATGTTGCTTTTCAAGAATGCCACTGAATTACTGTCAACTGAGCCAATGAATGTGAAGGTGAGCCCAGATGCAAAATGGATATCATACACAGCACCATTTCGAGAAAAAGTCAATATTTGGGCTGTGGGTGTCTCAGAATTTATGGAACAGGCAGATTTGCAGGGCAGGCCTATGACAGGAGATGTTGAGACTGGAATAAGTATGTTCTTGTGTGATGCCTATCAGCCATAGTACTTTTACATACATGCAGTGATTCTACAATTTTTCACACAGATAAATATGGTTGGACATACTTGCCAAATACACTATACTACATAAAAGGTGATTCATTATACACACTGAATATCACAAATGTAACAGATCCTACCTCAAAACTACTGATTGCAACAGATAATGTTGATGGCAGCAGTCCATTCCTACTAAAGATGTCCTGGAAACTGCCAGAAAGTATTGTTGTGGGGCTACCAAAACCTTTCTTAGAGTTAGTCTTCACATTTTTAGATACACATGTTTTTAAATATGAAAACAAGACTACTCCAACATCTATTTTCAGTCAAACTATGGGACAACCAGATGCCTATCAAATTAATCTTATGGAAGGGAGGCAACAACTTTTGTTCAAAAATGATAACAATTTTTCAATGATATACTTTGATGATGACTTTCAACTGAGACTTGTTTTGGAGTCAAATAAAGATGGTTTCATTTATTACAGAAATACTTGTTTGTTCTTTTTTGGATAAGCCATTTTGATCTAAGTTGTGAAACACATGTATGGTTTCCATCGTTTTTCAGCTCCAGGAACACAATTGCCAGCATTTCAACCATACATTGCCATTCCATACACTTCATTGCTTAATCATGTGTCGCTGTTTAAACCTCCATTAGAGCCTGTCTTTTTTGACCAAATAAATAGTGAAATTGTCTTGTGGAAAAGTTGGATCAATGGTGATAAAGGTTAGACAAATTTTTGCATAATTTTTATCAAGGTTCACATTTTTCAATATGTTTACTATCTACAGTCCAGTACATATTGAAATCACTGTCAGAGCCATTTTCTACACCTGGCGAAATGATTTATGCAGCAAAACAAGCAGATACAATTGCATGGATAAATTACTTCAACAACACATTGGTAAATATGACACTATCACATCCTGAATCATATCACATGTAAGATCTTGAATAAGAATACCTTGTATTTTAGGTTGGTGTGTGTGAAAGAGTGGGTAATCAATTGTTGAATATTATTGACCAGTCAATTATGTTGGATTGGAACACATTGAGGCAAGTTGATCCAGATGCTGCATTCATTGTAGAGTCCACATCACTTAGTATGTCCACTTCATTCAGTATTTCATGCTCAAAGATCAGTTTTTCAATTTAACACAACCTACCTAAGATCTTTCTCTGTGGATTGTATGGACATTACCAGCAAACAAAGCCCCCAGATGGTATATATTTGACAGAACTACAAGACAGGCAACCTTGATATTCAGGCTATATCCTGAATTGAATCAATATAACCTGCCTACTATTGAGTCACTAGACATTACATCTAGAGATGGTGTTGTGCAGCATTGCTTTTTGACAAAACCTTCAGTATGTTTTTGCCGATGTTGCATTCTACTTGTCTAAATCATGTTCACAAATGTTTGCAACAATTTAAAAGGATGGAGTCAATGAGCCGCTGCCAATGGTGGTACCAATTCATGACTTTCCAGCTCATTTTGAGTGGGGATTCCACCCAGACTGGATAATGTTTGCTGACAGGGGATATTTGGTGCTGGCTGTTTGTAGAAAATTTTTCCATTTCTTTTTTCCCATGCAATTTTTAAATAGATATCTTATTATTTTCAAATTCTTAGTGTGATCAGCGTGGTTCCAACAACTATGGAAGAGAATTTTTTACCTTGGGAGATGGGCAGGGTGCCAACAATCAGATATATGATATCATTGACAGGGTAAATTGGGCAGTAATAAATCGTCTGGCTGACAGGAATCGTGTTGCAGTTATTGGTAAGTTTTTGAAATCAGTATTAGTTAATTTTGCAAAGATTTTAATGAGAAATTAGATCACAAAATTTTACACAGGCACTGGCTTTGGTGGCTACCAAGCTCTAGTTTCAATTAACTCAAGTCCTGACACTTTTTCATGTGCAGTTGATGTTGGTGGTTACTCAGAGTTATACCTTGCATTACAAGATATTGAGCAGCAAATTCAGGGTGATTCAATTGAAAAAGAATGGTATATTAGGAGATATGGAAATGGCACAGACTGGGATTCCCCTCAAGGTGAAAGATTGTTGGATCCTCATTTAATTTCAATTTTATGTACACATAAATGTGACAATAAATATGTAAATTGTTTTCAGGCAAAATCTTCTACCAATCTGTGTCACCTCTGTATGCTGCACAGAATATATCTGCACCCTTGCTGATTATTCATGGGGAAAAAGATTCTATTGTGAATATCTCACAGTCAGGTATCATTTTGGCTTCTGAACTTCATACTTCATGTTTCTTCAAAAAAAGCATTACTGAATTATTTTACAGAAATCTTGTTCAATGAACTACAAGAGATTGGGAACAACTCCACGCTAACCTTCATAGTTTTACAAAATGGCAAAAATAGTGTTGAGACACTTCCATCTGTTGACAGCCAGCGGCTTTATGGTCTGATCGAAAAGTTTTTTGCTAAAAATTGTTTGGGAGGTGATTTTCAACCCTTGATCTCTGGTGGTAAAAGTGATAATTTTGAGATACAGATAGATACAAACTTTTTAGTAAATCCTCAGTGAAAACATGAAAATTACAACCAGGTTTGCAGAAATACTATTTATATACTTCTGAAATACTGTATCCATGACTGTGATGATATTGATGGCCTTTTTTATATTGTATTTAACTTCATTTCCACTGTGTCTCAAGTACTAAAGCTATACTGTAACAGGGGTATCTTGAATTCTGACCCTCCGAGTGGTTGGATAGATAGCAAATCGCTTCTCTGGGGGGATAGATAGCTGAAAAATTTTCTGGGGGCGGGGGTTGTGGTGGTCCGATATGTAGGCTTTTTTGGGGCATAGAAGGAAGAAAATGGAGAAAAATCGCAAAAAGTAGGTGTAAAATGGCTCAAAAAGGGTATACAAGAGCATATAGTACTAAATATATCTGAAAATAGGCAAATAGGAACCAGAACCATGATTTTGTAAGTGAAAATGTATAAAAAGGTATGAAAAATAGCGATTTTGAGAAAAAATTGGGGTATAGTTTTGCAAAAATTTGCTCCAGATAGGTAGATAGCTGGGCGATTTGGGGGGGGGGGGTTAGGGGGTAGTAGCCCAAATTTTTGCCTCTGGAATAGATAGATAGCTGAGCGGCCTCCGGGATAGATAGATAGCTGGGCGGTTTGGGGGGGGGGGGTTACCCCGCCCCCCCAACCCCCCCCCCCCATTCGAGACCCATGTACTGTAGTGTAGCAACCATTTTCCCAAACATTTCCTATTTTTTTATGGAGAGAAGAGAACCATAATTCATGTGAACAAAAATCTACATGAATAGAAGATGGATAAAAACGCATTTTTGATATTCACTTTACTCTTCCCTGTTCTACAGTTTTTGCTTTAGCATTTCTACTTCCTATTTGTGAGTTACTGCTTGCATCCTATGTGAACATGCTATGAATATTAATAGAAGCCAGTTATGATATCTGAACTGGCCCCATTACTCCAATAGTTTGAAAGATGAGTGTTCGAATAAATGACTTCGGGCTATGAGTCTCTGAAGACAAACCAAAAGCCAAAACACTTATTGAATTGTTTTTAGATACCATGCATTCTTTAACTAGGATTCTTAGCTTCCATGCATAAAAGTTTCATATTTACAAGCACAGTGAAAAAGACACTTGAAGGCACAGGGTATGTATTTACATAAAAATGAAATAAAATATCAGATTAAGGCAAACACTTAAAAAGAAAAAAAGCGAAAATACACTTTTCATCTAAAAAGAGATGGAATGGTGTATGAAATGTGTGTATGGAGATGGAATGGTGCATGAAATATACAGTGAATGTGACAAACATATTCTACACTATATTCTACTATCACCCGGAACCATTATCACTATCACTTTTTCTAGCCTTCCTTACAATCTCATCCCTACTTTCACATGGTGTCAGTGGATAACCAGCCCTGCAAATGTTGTCACCGATACTTGGGCACAATGCCAATGCACCAATCTTTGCCCAAGTGCACAGCCAAATGCCAAATGTTGCATTCTCGCCCAGTGGTGACTCAAAATACCATCCATATTTTGTCATTTCAATGAATAGGGCTGAACTGACTGCCTGTAAACCGTGCAAGGGTGTATTTGACCATTGCTGTTTATTTAGTCTGGAATAATCTTTTTTTTAAAAGGTGATAGTACCAAATCTGAATAACCCGATTTCTCACCAATTTCAGAAAGGTCATAGCAGTCACACATGTCACCATTATGGAACAAAGCCACTTTTCAGTAATCAGTATAAGTATGATAAGTATGGTTATGATAATATCACTTTTGAACACAGTGCGAGCATAGGACACTTCTGACCATTTTGTCAGTGTTGCTTCATGTTTTGCAGCACCTTTTGTGTTCCCTGAGGGAAAAAGGATAAACATGTATTTATCATCTAATCTTGAAATATTTATTTGGAACTGGCTTTTGAACAATGCAGCAGCTTTTGCTATTTAGCAGAATTTGGGGGTGATTAATTAAGGTATCAAATCCAGACCTTGTAAAAATTCCCTGTAGAATATCAAATGTCATGCAAAGTGTCAAAAATCATTTAAAATGTCAAATTTTAATTCATTTTTTACTGGTTCTTTGACATTTTACAGGGCATTTTACATTACTTATGACACTACATGACATTTGACATTTTACAGGTCTGTTTACAGGTTCTGTTGTTTCTTGCCCCCCCCCCCAAGAGATTATTTGAAAGGGAGATGATTATTATCCTCCATCAAAAGTGTCAATAAAAATCCATGGCGTATTTTTTTGCATTTATATAGTGGAGAATAATCATAAAAGCTTACTCCATAGCTTACTCAGATCTGAGGCATAATTAAGTTATCTCGAGGGCATACACTAGTTGTATAATGTAAGAAATCTGTTCAATCGGCAAAAATACCTCTGTAGAAATAGGCAGGCTTCTTGTAGGTTCCGTCTTCCAAATAATATGGGTGATACAGGTGTTTCGGCAAATTCTTCACAATCACACAGCAGGCTGCCAAATTCATTGCAAATAACAATAGTGAGAAAAATTTTGAGCTCGGGATAAGTGTTTTCTGTCTGAAATCACTTGGAGGTAGGGATCTTTCATTCATAGTCTCTTTAGTGGATTTATTTAGATTAAAATATCAGTTTTGGAAGATAACTTTGTCTGAAGCTATTATGTGACACCAAAAGCAGACTTGGCACCATGGCAACAAAGCACAATCAAGGGCACAATTCCGCACAGCGCGGAATTTTGCGCGGTGTGTTTAAGACATATTTTGGCATTGAGAATGTGTGCTTTACTGTGTCAAAAATTAGTGAGCTGGCTGAAAATAATCTAGGGTAAATACTGTAATACAATCATTTTCTTTTTTGATAGATTTAAGATCTAGGTAGGTATTTTTAATTCTTTTGAAATCACAAATTTTTCACTATGTGAAGCATTAAAATACTTAGCATTCACTTTCTGTCAAACCAATTTCCAGGCAAATTGACATAAAAATAAGTGTAATACTAATATTAATGATAAAATAAATATGTTACTGCAAAAATTTGACAAAATTGGTGAGGTTGGTGAAAAGATTCTCAATTGTTTAAGAATGGTGAATGACATGGAAAATGAGAAGGATGATTTTGAATCAAGGGCGATGTATGTCAAACTTGATTTGTTGGCACAAACTTGGATGATTTCCTGTGTTACCTTCAGCCTTTTCACCGGTCTGTTTTTTTCTTTGGTACTTTCTAATTTCCAAGAAGAAACTTTTGAAAATTATTAATCATTTTGGTGCAGCTATCTACTTGAATCCTGTGATATTTGAAGATTATCCTGGCGTTAAGAATTTCAATGACTTTCTGGTGTTGATTTGCATGGTGAACTTGATTTCGAATTGGATATTGACAAGATATGCGAAGAATTCCCCAGATCCGCCCAAGGTTACTTGTTCATTGTATGTCCTGCATTTACATCATGCCGCATTTCTTCTTCGAAAAAATACTCGCTTTATGTTTTCCCCGAGTCAAAATACGGTGTTTTACGTTCACCGTATTACCTCGAATTATCCCCCCCCTTGAATTAACCCCCCTCGAAATACCCCCCCCCCTAAATTTTGGCTGAGAAAATAATAACCCCCCCTCGAAATACCCCCCCCCCTAAAATTGAGTGTAACGTGAACGTACATGACAAATACCGCAGTTTGTGATCTGTACTATGCAGAACACACGTTAACACTGATGATTAAGTGACGTTAGGGAAGGGTTTTTGTGTATATACAGTAATATATGCCTATAAACACATAAATCTATGTGATTGTTCGATTTTTCTACGTCTGCGTATGGGGAATTTCCGAAGATTTCTGGCGAAATAATATACCCCCCTCGAATAAACCCCCCCTCGAATTATCCCCCCCTCAAATTTTGCTGGCGAAATAATAAACCCCCTGGGGGTATTTCGAGGTAATACGGTACTCATCTTTTACGCAGTGTAAAAGTCAAAACTTTTACTTTACGTTTTCGGTACTCAGGGGTGCGTAAAAATAAATTACTTTGAGAAACGTTTGGTACTTTCAACAACTCTGCTGTAACGTATCTTATGTAAGTTTGCATAGGTGTAATTTCACTCTCTGTTTCTGTTGGCGCCGCACGGTGTTTCAAAATTTTTGCCAAATGTCGCCTTTTTGATCAGGACTCAGAAGCACACCATTTAACATTTTCCAGACAGAAACCAATGCCGCCTCGGGCGACACTTGTACCGAATGCTGCAAAAAGTGCAAATTACTCAAAGTGCCCCGTTCGCATCACTGCAAAATCTGCGGCACTTGCATACTAAAAAGGGACCACCATTGTTTCTTCGTTGGGAAATGTATCGGTTTGAGAAATCAGAAATATTTTGTTGCATTTACACTGTGGTTGTGGATCGGAGTGACTTATGGCGGCCTTTGTTTACTCTATTATGTGGTTTTTCTGTCAGGATATGAGGTGAGTAGTGTTTAGCAGTGTTGTGCGTAAATACACTTTCCCAATGATGAGTATTTATAATAAAGCATGAGGTATTCTTAAAATACCAAGGAAAGCATAAAAAAACGTAAGCGTAAAAGTTTTCTTAGAGAGTGCTCTCACTGTTAAGCCGGAATTACAGCTCAGTGGCGTTTGACGTGAAATGATGACATCGTAAAATTGATTACATCAAAATACACAATGGTACAGCATTGAAATTTCAGAATTAGATAGTTCTAGGAATTGTGTGTAATGTCCCAAAAAAATTTTACCAAATAATCATTATTCAAGTAGTTATTACTTGATCGTCAAAATTTTTTGGTGACGTAAAATGTTTGACGTGAAATGTTGACGTAGAATGTGTAAATTTTGATGTAAAATTAATAACTTATTAAATAATAATTATTTTCTTTATTTTTTTAGGACATTACACACAATTACTAGAACTATTAAATTTTGAAATTTCAACGCTGTACCTATGTCTATTTTGATGTAATCAATTTTACGACGTCATCATTTCACGTCAAACGCCGCTGAGCTGTAATTCCGGCTTTAAGCACTGGAATACTATCATTTTCACTTTTGGATGAATTAATTAATATTTTAACTTGCATTGTCGACGGTGGTGACATTGGAATCCATTTCAAAAGCCCAAAAACTTCACGACAATCATATACAAATTGACTGTATTCACAAATTTCATAAGAGACAGATTTTCAGTGCATACATGTGTATGGTTTTTTGTGTAAATGACTCTGTTTTATACTTTCCCAAAAGCGTAAAACAGAGCCATGTCCCAGGGTTCCAGAGTTGCGAAAGCGTATTTACGCTTACCCGAAATACCCGGGTAAATGGGTATTTATACTTACGGTTATGCTTATGCTTTCAAAAAATACCCTTACGCTTTATTACGCTTTCCTGGCTTAAATACCCGGGTACAGAAAGCGTAAATTTTTCAGCCGAAGCTCTAAACATGCAGTTTTGCACTGGAAATAGGGATACATGTATGAAATGTGTCAATACATGAAAGTGTATTCAATGCGTACTTGATCGTGTGATATTTTGGGGCTGGTGAAATGGATCCGACGACAAATTCCGTAGACACATACTTGACAATGACACTAAATGTCAATTGGTTCCAATCTCAAATCAAAACTTCCTGACAAGCGTATAAATGGTTTTCAAATGCAAAAGTTTTGATCATGTTGCAAATGACCTGCAGCCTTTAAAAAATATTGTGGTATTATACATATGTGCCATGTTAAAGGCTGGCATGAGCTATGTATATGTGTATACCAAAATGCATATTGCTACTTGTGAGCAATCTTTGGATTGGGATCAGAACTAGTTGACATTTGGTGGCATTGTCAATTACCTAGTGTTTATAGGGTCAAAATCAACACAATCGTCAGTACAAAGTTTTTCAATCATCTAAAAGTGAAAACAATGGTGTTTTCCAATGCTCAACAGCGCGAGCACTTGTGAAAACAAATTTTTACGCTTACGCTTTTTTTACGCTTTCCTCGGTATTTTCAAAAAAACCTTACGCTTTTAGTATCCATACTCAAAATTCGAAAAGTGTATTTACGCTTTCCAAAAATACCGGTATTTTAACAACTCTGCAGGGTTCCCAGAAGTTTGATGGGTATATTTATACGAGGGTACTTATTTACTACTTGTTCAACTGTTGAATGTACTTTGCATGTAAGCACAGCACATTCAAAATCTTTCAACCGTTTAGCAGGATCTTAGGCGCCTAACCAAAATCTCCTACACACCAAAACAATTTTCGCAGCTCGGCACATTCTGTTGGACTATATTCATGATTCCAGCCACCCAAGTTTACGTCATTCTCGGCTATGCGACATTTGTGCAAATGTGCCAAGTTGTCTTGCTGCACTGCGCATCTCTGGTGCCAGTCCTAGACCCTGTAAAATGCCGTGTAAAATGTAAAAAGTCAAGCAAAGTGCCAAACATCATGTAAAATGTAGAATGACATGCCAAGTGTCTTAAGTCATGCAAAATGATCTGGAAAATGGCAAAATTGCGTTTGCCATCACGTTTCTCAGTTTGCAGAGCATTTTACATGACTTTTGACACTTTGCATGACATTTGACATTTTACAGGACATTTTACAGGGTCTGGAACTGCCCCCTGGCATTCTGCATGGCAACACATCAATTCTTCATGGCTAATTTTTTCATTTTGACTGACACAACTTCATTTGAGTACCATAGACTGAGACAGTTTTATCAGCTGGAATTTGGGAACTATAGAAAGGCTTTCGGAGGTTCAAAATGGTGGATATTGCATTTGATAGTGCCCGTGGATCTCGTGACTTTTGCGAGCGGTATTTTGCGGCCGTGATTTCCTTGTGATAAAATATTAAAATTTATGTAGGACACTTGGATACGGTTGCAAACGAGTAGGTTAATACTTACCTGGAGAAAAATCTTTAGGTACATTTTCGGGTATATTCGGCGGACATCACACTTAGTATGGAAACCTACCATAACCCATCTGAAAAATGAACCAAAAATTACACAGTTTTTAATCATCATATTCCGTTTTTACTATGGAATAATTGATTACGAAATTCATGACAGGATTTTATTCATAAAATTATGTTAGGATTCTGCGCATACTTTGCGGTCCGCCGAGTATATTTGAATTTCTATTTCTTGCTGAGTCAGTTTTTGAATTTAAAGACTATATTTATTTTACCTATATTTATACCGGAATATTTGAACTTTTTTTACCGTAAATACATCGAAAGTGTCGCTCTGTTTTTGAATGGTTTTCAGCCATTTTGCAGACACATTTTCACATTTTATTCTACCCAACGTTCAGATAAAATCTTACATTTACAAATATTGTTTGCCATCGTTGATTTGTAATTTGATTTTTTTCAACTATATAATTGTAATTGCAATTTAATGTCGGTAATTATTTCACATGCACACGCATGCACAAAGCGTCAAGTTACCGGTTTACATTCACCAAAGCACTAAGTACATTCTTTGTTTGATCAAAACGAAAAATCACACTAAATACATACACCAACATTGAATGAAACATCGCAACATTTCCTACCCTTTTCACATTGTATACAATTTTGCTCATGATTACAATTAACTGAAGGATCACAAGTATGCGCTTTATACTTCTTGCACAGTTCAAAGCTAGCTGGGTAAACCGGCATGACAACACCAAGGGGCACTCCCAGACCCTGTAAAAGAACCTGTAAAGTGTAAAAGACCCTGTAAAACGTCATGTGTCATGTAAAAGACCCTGTAAAATGTCAGTCATGTGCCATGTAACAGACCCTGTAAAGTGTCATGTGTATCCAAATGTTATTTTATCATATTCAATTCTTATGTTTCTGCATCCTAATCTTATGTCAAAAACACGATAAAATATGATTTGGATACACATGACACTTTTTCAGGGTCTTTTACATAACACATGACATTTTACAGGGTTTCTTACATGACACATGACATTTAACAGGGTCTTTTACACTTTACAGGGTGCTTTACACTGTACAAGGTCTTTTACACTTTACAGGGTCTTTTACACTTTACAGGGTCGTTTACAGGGTCTGGGAGTGGCACCAAGGGTGGGGTCATTTGTTGCATGCAGCACGCAGCACATCACTCCTGCGGATAGACGCGCCCCTTCGCGGCAGGTGTTGGTGAAGTTTGGACAATATTTTTCTGGCCTGTAAAGTTGCAAATTTGCGATGCATGACAGGAACCAGGAGAAGTGAATGCTGCGTTTCGTAGAAATGTTCACTGGTTTGCCGCTACAGTGGCCCGCACACCATAGTTGTTTAAACGTATTTACGTTTACTCGATAAATACGTCTACTCGCGTACTGCGTAAATACGTTTACGTTTCCTCCCGAAAAAATACCGGTACTCACATACTCGTGTACTTTTAAAAAGCACGCAAGTACAGAAAACGTATTTTAAGGGGACAGAAAATTTTGCCAGACAGAAAGTGACATACCGTATTACCTCAAAATACCCCCATGGGGATTTATTATTTCGCCAGCAAAATTTGAGGGGGGGCATTAATTCAAGGGGCGGGGTTATTCGAGGGGGGTTAATATTTCATAAGGAAATTTTCATAAGGATCATAGTAAAAAGTAGGCATTTGCGTACCCAAAACATGTGATAAATGTGTCCAAACAGTATATATTTGGACATAAAAACGTAGATAGCTATTTGCGTATGTAGCTACACAAACTAGTCTATGTGTAGCTGCAATGCAAATTAGCAGTATAAAATACATCATATACATTGCATACATGATGTACATCATTCCGGGTGGGGGGTATTTCGAGGGGGGGTTATTATTTCCCCATCCCATTTTGAGGGGGTTATATAGAGGGAGAGTTAATTCAAGGGGGATAATTCGAGGCAATAAGACATTTTCCTAAGAAATACTTATCAGGAGAGAAAAACACATCTTTGATGTATTTCAGGGTGAAGATTGAAAAAACATATATTTGATGTATTTCAGGTGAAAATTGAAAAAACACAAATTTTAACATTATTTTTGTGTAAAAAATACTTACCTTTATGTTTTCTATGAGAATAAAATACCCATTTTTACGTTTTCTCTGGAAAAAATAATCATTTTTACGTGTTCTCTGGAAAAGAAGTATTTTACTCACCTTTTATGTAGTGTAAAAGTAAAAATAAAATAATTTACGTTTTCTGTACTCAGGAGTGAGTAAAATGATAACACTTTACGTTTATGTTTACTTTTGAAAAAGTTCAGTACTTTTAAGAACTGCCGCACACTAGTCCTTGACACAGGAACAAGTGCGTTTGTTGTGTACTGCACATTTAAAAAGTAAAGACATTCATTCAAAATTTGAGTTTGGTGCGCAAGGTCATCTGCATTTTTGATAAAATGTAAAAAAGTCAATTTTTACGGACACTATCTCTACTGTCTCTGACCATAAGCCGGAGTTACGGCATAACGATAAATAAAAGGTGAAGCGACAAATGCATGTCGCCGCAAATTCGATTACTCAAGAACGCTTGGTTGGAGGTATCCACCCGTAAATTGACATGTTGAATTGAAAGCACTACCCGATATCTACATCGTGTCCAAAAATTATCCAAAAAGCTCCAGTGGTTCTTGAGATATCAATGAAAAACGAAAATTTCGCTAA
>OZ038453.1:17859320-17884877 GCA_964036195.1 Sphaerolaimus hirsutus | reverse complement strand
ATCATTGCAAGTTGGCTTGATTCAATGCAATTTTTATTGGGTGTTTTTAGCTATTGAAAGTACGGGTGTCCCGTTGCTGGGCCATTGTTTTCATGGCGGCTAGACGCTTCATGGCGCCTGGCGCTAGAGCCAAAGGTAAAAGCGCCATGGCGCTTGGCGCTATTTTGGTGTGGCGCCATTGGCGCTCGGCGCTGAAGTCCTGGCGCTTTTTACATGACTACTGGTGTCGTTGCATTGCAGTTTGCAGTGCGTTGTCATATTTTCAGGCACTGTTTCCATCACTTTTCGTCTACCATAACGTAAAACGCATTACGTTTGCTAGTTTCCAACATGATCTAAATATGAGTCAGGCTAACCGAAAAATTATCATCACATATACGTTTTTTTACCGATTTTATAAGCAGAGTTTTTGGGTTTGTTTACAAAGTCGAACGATTCACTATCGACTCAAACACGAATGCCGCTTTTTATCAACACTATTTATTGTGCTTTCTGTTATGTAAAATGTAGCCCACATGGATCAAACGTGAAACGTTTCAATATTGATTACAATTTCAAAGATTTTTACCTAGGTATTTACATTTGATTTTAGTACAAAATTAGCATTTTTGATTCACCACTTCATTTAGTGTAAATACATTATCAATGTGTAGTATTTTTGTAGTAAGTTCAAGCAACTACTACAAATGAAAATGTCAATAGCTTTGATTAAAAACCAATAGCGACAGTGTGGGGGAGAATACATGGGGATAGGCAGTAACATTTTATCTTTTATGTGAACTTATTTGAGCAATTAAGAGGACCTAGTGGTGGCGTGGCGCCTTTTCAGCACCATTTGTTCGTTTCTTTGGACCAAAACACATCGTTAGACTCATAATTTTATTCAAGTCAATTTCCGATACATTTTGAGTTACTATTTAATTGAAGTTGTTTTGATCTAAGAAGATGATTGAATAAAAATGCAACAGTAGCTGGTAAAACTGCAATTACATATCGTTTTCATGAGGATTTTGTAAATTGTAAATAATGTTGTATAAATATAAATATGTGAGATGATTTAACATTATAAATACAAGTGATACAATTTCGTATTGCTGTGGTTGTAAAAAAATCCCCAAGCGACACCATTTGATAGATCAAAATAAACAACCGACTCATTTACATTCACAAATTTGTGCTGCAAACTCTGTACTCATCATCCTCCAGGAAAGGTGTTTCCATTTGTAAACCTGAAAACGAAAGTTTTTTATTAAGAAGGTTCTTTATGTGGCGCTAGTGAGTGTTGACATGTCCACAGTGACGTTACGTCGTCAATGGGAAGTTGGTTTTTTACAGACAGAAACCAGAGATAAGTGTCAGCTGGTATACTCGGCGTACGTGATACTCTGCCCCCGCGCTGATTTATGTCTCGTGTTGGAAGCGTGCCAATGATTATTAAATCATGCGATTTCCCTAAAAATATGAAAAAAATTCATCGATGTGAATATGTTAATGAATAACATTATAACAACAATCAATTTTGTCATCTTTTTATGAAACTCGGACGCGTTAACCATCGTTGGCACACTTCCAGCGGGAACCACGCGTGCAGGGTGTAAAGTAACCGGAGTATATTTAGATGATATTTTCCATCAGTTTTCCCATAAATTTAAAAATTGTATTTTACAATGGTAATAATTGGACCAAACTATAGACAAAAATTCTCCACCGATACTCAGCAAGACTCAAAAATCTAGCCTAATAAAATACCTCAACAACATCCAAAGCTGTAAACTCGCATCCAAAAATCTATGTGCCAATTAAGGTGTCAACTTTCCATTTTCCGTTTCCGCTTTCCGCAGGCAAAATATTTTTCGTTTCCGTTCCGTTTTCCAGCAAGTGCAAAAAATTTACAGTTTCCGCATCCCGCAGGCAAATTTTTGTCCGTTTCCGTTTTCCATTTCTGCTTTCCGCAGGCAAATTTTTTTCTGTTTCCGTTGCTGTTATCCGGCATGTGCACATTTTTTTCCGTTTCCGTTGCGGTTTTCCGTAAAAAAATTTTTGTTGACACCCTAGTGCCAACGCTCACTCGACTAAAACATAACCCTTTTCCGCACCAACCTGCCACCATACGGCCCCCTGCCCCGATCTCTACCATATGGGTAACGGTTACGGTTACGATTCCATTTCGTTGCACGCAGACGGCCGCCTATAAGAGCCCTTTTGCCCAGGGATGGGTTATAGCCACACTTGTATCTGTGCCGTAGGATCTAAAGCTACAGCTCACGTGTAGTATTTCCGCGAATTACCCCTGGGGTTTTTTTTTCAAATTTTGCGGGGGGTTAAACGAGGAGGGGTGGGGGTATTTCGAGTGTTTTTTTTTATTTCGCCAGTGTATCTGCGATGCACTTTGGCAGCGATTAATACCTCACCTATATTGCATATATTATGTACATCATTCCAGATGGGGGTATTTCGACGAGGGGGGGGGGGGGGGGGTCAATTCAAGAGGGGGTTAAGTCATGGCCACCATGAAAACTTTTTTCCAAGTGTTTGTTACTCAGTATTTCATCCCAATTATAATAATCCTCTGTCATGCTGAGAGTGAATATCATTAGTACAACTATAAAAATAGCTAGAAATTTTGACTCAATCATTCTTTCCGCTGGTATTCCGTTGTTTTTTATAATTAGCTGCCTGCAGCAATGTAAATAGATGCGACACAAAAGTTATGTTTCATAAATATTTAAGTGTCAGAAAAGTAACAAATAAAATCTTTTATAAGTAAGTGCAGATATAGATATTAGGTATGTTCAATACCGAGTACCCTAATCTTTGGAGTTAAGCAAATTTTTGTTTTTATTTAAAATGATGATATTTAATAGTTTCTGATTGAAAATATCTAGTCTCAAGGTGCTCCTCTTCCACTCAAAATTCGTGCTAGATAGAATACTTACTTTGAAGTTACCTAACATACTTGATGTACGTGTCACTTACAATTGGTATTGATTATTCCTGTTCTTTCTTGTGAGAACATAACTGGTCTCCGGGGACCAATTCCAGACCATGTAAAATGCCCCATAAATGTCAAATGTTATGCACCATGTAAAATGTAATAAAAAATGTCAAACAGCCAGTAATTTTTTAGACAGTTTACATGATATTTTACTTGACTTTTGACACTTTGCATGACATTTGGAATTTTACATCACATTTTACAGGGTCTGGGACTAGGAGTGGCACCAGATATAAATCACATGTGTGGTACATTTTTATACCTCCCACTATGCAAATAGACTGCCTTCTTCTGGTTCGACTAAGCGCATGTTTGGAATGACGTTTAAACCAATTTTCATTGGAAAAAAGTAGAAAAAACACGTCAATATATCTCTGTCATCACTTGCTAATTAAAGCTATTAAAGTGATAAACATTGTGGAAAATTGTATAGGTAATTAGATGATATGTCACCAAAAACGTTAATTTCACCATACGTCCTGGGGCCAGTTCCGCAAGTAGACAAGTTAAGAGTTAAAAGTTAAGAGTTGAGTTAAAGGTTAAAAGTTGAGTCAAAAGTTGAGTTAAAAGTTAAGAGTTGAGTTAAAGGTTAAAAGTTGAGTCAAAAGTTGAGTTAAAAGTTAAGAGTTGAGTTAAAGGTTAAAAGTTGAGTCAAAAGTTGAGTTAAAAGTTAAGAGTTGAGTTAAAGGTTAAAAGTTGAGTCAAAAGTTGAGTTAAAAGTTGAGTTAAAGGTTAAAAGTTGAGTCAAAAGTTGAGTTAAATGTTAAGAGTTGAGTTAAAGGTTAAAAGATGAGTTAAAAGTTGATTTAAAAGACAAATGGGTCATTCGTTGCAGAAGCGCGATACGCTGATCTTCAATAATATTTTGTCCCCGCACGGCCATTTCGAAACAACGTTCGGCGATTTTTCTTTTTTTAGCGATAATTTTTTTGGATACGTTATTTTCAAATGACGTGCATACAACATTGGCACCATGCCAGCGAACAGCCGTATCGATACCAATTTCATATTTTTATTTTTTTATATTTTTTTACCTTCATTTTCCACTTGTCTCTTAACTCTTAACTCAACTCTTAACTCAACTTTTAACTCTTAACTCAACTTTTAACCTTTAACTCAACTCTTAACCTTTAACTCAACTTTTAACTTTTCTCTTAAATTTTAACTTTTCTCTTAAACTTTAACTTTTCTCTTAAACTTTAACTTTACTCTTAACCCGCCATTTGTCTTTTTACTCAACTCTTAACTTTTAACTCTTAACTTGTCCACTTGCGGAACCGGCACCTGAGGGACCACTAGGTATATTCTAATAAAAATTTTCGTATGTGTTCCATGAAGTTGAATTGCAACCAGAGTTAAAAGAACTGAACTTTTTCAAAGTAAACTTCAACGCATAAGTATTACGTTTTTATACACCCCCGACTCAGGGGCCCTGAGTATAGAAAACGTAAAGTGCTTTTTTTTACTTTTACACTGCATAAAAGGTGAGTAAAGGTGAAATCGAGTATTTTTACTCAGGTAAAACGAAAAATCAAATATTTTTCGATTTTGTACCCAGGAAAACATAAAAGTGAGTAAATGTAACAGTGATACCGTATTTCTTCTAATAGAAGAGCGCCGTTCTATTTTTTTTGTCAAATTTTTTACCTGCCGTACTTTTAGAGGTGCCGTTCTATTGGAAGCTGACGTTCTCTTTTTCCACCAATATTTTTCTGACATCTTTCATTTGAACATAGTGTTTTTAATGAAAAATGAACAATATTTTACTATAAGAGCATCAATTCAAACAAAACCAAATGTGAAAATAACCCTAAATCAAACGTCCGAACTCCTTTGGATGTTCTCACCACCCATTTTTTTGAATATTTGTGTTCTGGCACTCTTCCAACGTAATTTCTACCTGCGGTTCTATTGGAGGCTGCCATTCTATTAATTTCGAGAATGCAAAAAGTGCAAAAACATGCCGTTCGATTAGAAGAAATACGGTAATCATCGCTTTCACAACTGATCACAATAATTCCTGCTGCCATTTTGATTTGTTTCAGTCGTTTTTGCTTTTTATACACCCCATTAATTTTTCTGAATTACATTTGTACTTTCAAAAGGTGTCAATCTGTGTGTAAAGTTGAGTACAGGTGCTTTTTATGGAGGAAACGTAAACGTATTTACTCTGTACTTGAGTACACATATTTTTCAAGTAAACAAAAATACATTTTACCAACTATGCATGCTACCAGTAGAATAACAAAATTTGATAATTTGCTGCAAACTTCTCATGCATAAAATGGAAGCATGGGAGGCGCGGACGAAAGTGCTACATGAAACATACGTACATACAAGCCCATGAAACATGGGTGAATCCATTTAACATGTTGTGTACTTTAACATGTTGTGGAATGTAACATGCCGCCATGGGAATCTGACATGTTGTGGAAACTGACATGCCAAAAGGTGAATGTAACATGTCTAGCGTGAATGTAACATGCCAAGCTCAAAGGTGAATCTAACATGAGAAGCGTGAAACTGACAAGCCCTGCACATGTGGTCGCAATGCATTCAATTTTTCCAAACAATAGTTTTCACATTTTTGAATACTTTTTAGTACTTTTTGATTTTTTTTATCTTTTTGATTACTTTACAAAAATTTTTCCACTAAATTTTTGCATTTTCCAATTTTCTAGAAAAAAATTGGGGGGTTTTCTAGGGGTGAAATAAAAATTTGAAAAGTCCAAAAAATTTTTGGATATTCAAATTTTTGAATTCAAACTCAAAAAAAAATTTTGAGTTCAAAATTTGAGAAATTGACAAACATGGTGATAATGATTGATCACTGATCATTATTTCATGCACATGAGACATGCCTCATAACAAATATGTAGGGCATGTCAGTTTTACGCTTCTCATGTTAGATTCACCTTTGTGCTGGGCATGTTAAATTCACTCTGGACATGTTACATTCACCTTTTGGCATGTCAGTTTCCACAACATGTCAGATTCCCATGACGACATGTTACGTTCCACAACATGTTTAAGTACACAACATGTCAGAATGACCACACTCATGAAACATACACGCACGCAGTGTTATAGCAATGCATGAGTGATGCAATGTGTGTACTGATAATTTGATAATAAGAGTAGTGATAATTACTATAAGTCATACACGGAATATGCTTTTTTCACCAAATAACTGCCATTTTTGTTCAAATTCGACGGTATAAATTGATCATATGCATTAAGGGGGAATTATTCAAGGGGGTTATTTTTCACCACGTGTCTAACAGGGGGAACAAATCAATCAAATACAGTACTTTGTTACCCGAATTAACACCCCGGGAGTAATATTTCCATTATTATTATTAATCACTTTTTACTTGCTTTTCAATGGGAATTAAATATTAAAAAGTGAGAAGTTATATGAAGCGTGTAAATACATACATTGCTATAACACTGCGCAAGTGTACATGGACTTGTATGTTTCATGCACTTGTATGTTTCATGGAATCCTCCCGCCGCGGTCTGCGAGGCACTAATTTTGCCACACTATATAGACCTAGTTCACTAACAGAAGTAAACTAAAATTTGGTGCTCATAAATCAGCTTTGAACTTATGGAAAAGCCACCGGGAAATTAGCCACCGGCACCATCACTTCAGAAAAGGGCACCCAGCACCATGGGCACCGGCAAAATAAAGGCACCCCACCAGCACGGGCAGGGCACCGTCAAAAAAGGGCACCGTACCGCACCAGCGCCGGTGCTGGTTCCCTCGGCCGGTGCCCTGGTGCTTTTCCATCACTAGGTACTTTGAACATATTTGAGTTAACCAAAATGAGTTGTTTTAAATCATTGTCAACTGTAGTTTACAGACACCTCATAATGGTGAAACACTTGGCGGGATGGGATAGAATGTGGAAACCTTTCTGGTGAAAAGATACTTTGATTTGGATTTTTAACATGCCGTTCACAGTTTTTGGATAACATTTTATTTTGATGTGAAGAATTATATTTCACACGATAATAAATTTTATCTTAAGTACCGTATTACCTCCAATATGAGGTAAACCTGCAATATAAGGTATACTCGGCCGACATGATACCATACCCTCGCACTCATTTATGTCTCACGTTGGAAGCGTGCCAATTATGATAAAGCATGCGATTTTTGTATAAAAGATGAGAAATCATTGTGGTGAATACGTTGACGTATAGCGTTAGCGTAGCGCTGTACAGAGATGACTTGTTTTAAAATTTTTATGAAAATTGCATGCGTAAATAATCATTGGCACGCTTCCAGCGGTAACCACGCGTGCAGGCTGTAAAGTGACTGGAGTATACCCTCTAATATAAGGTATATGAAAACAGTGAAAAAGCTGATGAAATGAATATAAGGTAATACGGCACAATATTTAGGTATCTGTCAGTAGTGCACAACATCAAATGAACCAGCTAAATTTTTTAAAATGCCTTGTTCAAAAGAAGCACCACTTCCGCGGCTCACGGGAATTTCCAACGCACAACAAAATTGTGTCGCACAGTTTTTGCGCGACACTAGTTTGTCGCGCAGGTAGTGATGGAATGGCGCCATAGTGCTGGCACCATTGAGGCTATTGCGGCATTGCGTCATCACCAGCGTTGTCTCCTGCACATAAAACTTTTGTTGCGCAAAAATCTGCGCGACAAAATGTGTCGTGCAAAAGTGGTGCCATCGCACAACACCCTGCGCCCTTAAATGGCGCCAGGGCCACGGCGCCATTCCATTTCTACCTGTGCGACAAAGTTGTGTCGCGCAAAAACTTATTCCGACCCCACTTCCTCTGGTGTCAGTAAAATATTATCAGCACACTAAACGATGCAATTGAACAGGGCTTCTGATGCTTTTCTGACAATGAATTGGCCACACCAGGTGCCACTCCCAGACCCTGTAAATTGTAAAAGACCCTTTAAAATTACGTGTCATGTGAAAAACCCTGCAAAGTGTCAAATGTGATGTAGAATAAGTAAAGTGTCATGTGTACCCAATCTTATTTTATCGTATCCAAATCTTATGTTTTTGTATCCTAATCTTATCTTTTGACATTATATTTGGATAAAAACATAATATTAGAATACACATAACATTTTTCAGGGTCTTTTACATGACACATGATATTCTACAGGGTCTTTTACATGACACATGACATTTACAGGGTCTTTTACACTTTACAGGGTGTTTTACACTTAACAGGGTGTTTCACACTTTACAGGGTCTTTACACTTTACAGAGTCTGTTACACTTTTGAACGTTTCGAACGTTTCTTTTTGAATGTTTCTCCCAAAACGTACAAAACATGCAGCCGGTCTACACTACAGAGCTTTCCAAATGGAACACTTATGCATTCATCAAAGAGACATGACTGATTACAATTCATGCTTGAGACAATGTCTACGAACACAGCTATTTTACAGAACTAGGTATAACAAAGATGATTGAATGTTCTTATAAAATAGCATGTGGAACTGAAGGCTGTAGCAGTCAGAGATACGATCATAAAGTCGGCAGACGTATCGCCCTACAAACATTTGCGTCAATCTCTCCAGTGGAGAGTGCATGACGGCATTAGGTATTGTGACGCAATATTTTAACCATTGGGATATATCGGGTCACGTATGAAAACTTGGCCCTTATCCCAGTTACCAGTTGCGTATTATACAAATGAGAGTGAAAACTAAAAGTTAGCTAAAAATCGTTAGAATTTGCTTCCCTTTGCCAATTTCCACCTTCATAATCGCTATTTTTGTTTATATACATGGTTATATAGCTGTTGTGAGCCTATTTTATTTATATTAATAGCGGATTTCTAAATTTTGGCCGGCTGCCAAGTTTTCTTCTGTTGGAACGGAGCCAACGAATGAACAATTAAATAAAAACAAAAACGGTAGTTTGAACAGTAAAACGGTAGTTTGAACGGTCAAATTCTTTGCGAGCAACGTTGAAAATGTAGATAACTAGGGCGTGGCACGCACGGACGCAGCGAAACGTCCATTTTTCTTTTAATATGATTTTCTTTTTCAATTTCTAGCGTCCGCGTGGGACACAAGTTTCGTTGTTCGCTCTATTCACGAGCGAATTCTAACTCTCCGATTTTGTAGGGTGAAATTTTACCGACTCCGACGAAGGTCGCCGACTTTACTAGGGTTCCAACGGAATTAACTTTTTGGGATCGGGATTTGTTTTTTAATATTTCGGGATCAGGATTTGTTGTTTTTTCGAGATTTCGGGATTGGGATTGGGGTCATGGGATCAGGATTGGCATTTTTTCGGATCGGGAATAGGGTCTCGTGATCGGCATTTTTTGCCAAAAATTATGAAATTCGAGCAAAAGTGCCATGCCGCTTTCTGTTACTGTGACGCCAAGAACCGATAGGGCAACGGAACTTTAGCGTCAAGTACATTTGTGGTTCGGCACTAGCACAATTACATCACTAAATACTCACTCGCTATAGGTACCGTATTTCCTCAAAATACCCCCCCCCCCTCAAAATGGACACTATGAACTTATAACCCCCCCCCCCTCGAAATACCCCCCAAATTTAGTGTATAGAGAACGTAAATGACAAAAGTTGCGGTTTGTCATCCAGGCAATGCAGAACAAACGTTAAAAACAATGACTGTGTTATGTGAGAACAATGTTTATACCGTCTACATACTTAGTACTAGGATTTAAAAAAATTTCTGGCGAAATAATAAACCCCCTCGAAATACCCCTCTCGTTTAACCCCCCTCAAAATACTCATTATGAGAAAATAAACCCCCTGGGGGTATTTCGGGGAAATACGGTATATTGCTATAGTACGGGAGTGAAACAACTACTGAAAACTAGTCGAGAGCTCAAAAAGCACGCACTACCTAAATGTTTCGCTAGCCCACTCAAACATGCTTTATTCTTGTACAAGCACTTGAAATATACAATAAACCTCTCAAAATGATCAATTCACGCAACGGTCTGCTAGTGGTGCTTGAAACTTTATCCACAAATCCACGCAGCGTATTTCCCCGAAATACCCCCAGGTCCTGAGCGACCGAATAAATAAACACCCCTCGAAATACCCCCACCCGAATTGAGTGTAAAGATAATGGAATTGCCAAAAACTGCGGTTTGTGATCTGTATAATGCAGAACACACGTTAAAAAACAATGACTGGGGTATGCCAGGACACCACTCATAACATCTAGATACCGTATTTCCTCGAAATACCCCCTCAAAACGGACACTATGGATTTATAACCCCCCCCTCGAATAACCCCCCCCCCAATTGAGTGTATAGGGAGCGTAAATGACAAAAGCTGCGGTGTGTCATCCGGGCAATGCAGAACACACGTGAAAACAATGATAGTATTATGTAAGAACAGTGTATATAAAGTCTACATAATTATAGTCTATAGAATACGTCTATAGAGTCTATAGAGTCTATAGAATACATGGCGGTTTTTGTTGCATTTTTCGACGTCTGGGTACGTTTGAAGCGACAATTTAGTAATGGGATTTCAAAAAAATTCTGGCGAAATAATAACCCCCCCCCCTCAAAATTTTCACTCTGAAAAAATAAACCCCCCGGGGGGTAATTCGAGGAAATACGGTACTTTATAAACAGTATTTCCTCGAAATACCCCCCGGGGGGTGATTGTTTCAGAGTGAGAATTTTGAGGGGGGTTAAACGAGCGGGGGGTATTTCGAGGGGGGGGGGGCTTATTATTTCGCCAGAAATTTCTTGAACCCCCAGTACTAAAATGTTGGTTGTAACGTACACAGACGTCAAAAATGCGACAATAAGCACCATGTATAAGGGTCAATACACTTATTTTAGTATGTAGCTGGTGTAAACCCTGTTCTGACATGCCACAGTTATTGTTTTTAACATATATTCCGCATTGCCAGATAACAAACCGCAGTTTTGGCAGGTACATTCTCTGTACACGCAATTTGGGGGGTATTTCGAGGGGGGGGTAATTATTTCATAGTTGCCATTTTGAGGGGGGTATTTCGAGGGGGGGGGGAATTTCGGGGGAATACGGTATTTATATTTACCTAAGGCGAAAATTTCTGGCGAAATGATACCCCCTGGAATTAATCCTCAAAATTTGCACCTAGAAAAAATAAACCCCCTGGGGGTATTCCGAGAAAAAACGGTATGTAATAAAATATGATTAACGTACTTAATAACTCCATGGACAGTTCAAGACAGCTTTTAAACGATATGTATAGCTACATACTATTTTATCACAAAGCTCACAATGCAGCAGACAATATTTATTTTAAAAAACATCGCTTAGAGGTCATTGTTTGCATTTTGACGTTACTTTTACCTGTTTCCGTTCATAAAACAAAAATTGTAATTTGATGCAGCTGGTTTGATCAGAGACGTGTGCTGCATAAAAAAGGGTAGAAAAAGAGAGGAAGGTAAGGCAAATAATGATAAGTAAATCTTTAAAAAACATGATGTTTTCACATGGTGCTATTATTATAACTGTGCAACAACATTGGGTTAATATTTGTATCTTCATAGACCACCAAACTCAAGGCGCTTTCACATCACTCAGTCCCAGAATACATTCCAAATGAAGTATATGGGGACTTTCATTCTAAAAGTTCACATATCCAGATTTTTCAAAATCGCATTTTAAAGTTTGGCGCTGGCCCGACAGCGCCATGTTTGGGCGACAAAGCTTGCCCTGCACTTTTCAGATATCTCGGACATTTGTCTACAATTTTTGTGTCCCTAAATTTTGTCGGCTGGCAAATATTTTGGGAGTCATGTCATATTTTGTAAACCACCCAAAATAAGGAGTAAATTTGAAAATTTGAACTTGAAATGTAAATAACTTCCTAACGGTGTATCGCAGGGCAAAACCAATTACACTACTGAAAAGCCCTATTTGAAAAGTACCCAAACCTAAATTTTTAGATCTATATTTATACCAGTACTCGATTTATAGAGCAAAATATTTTTGGAAATTCACGTATGAACTTTTGGAAATGAAACTTTATTTTGTATGGGAATTCCAGCCGGCTCTTCGCGAGCGATCCGGAGCACGCGTGAACTTTTGGAAATGATACTATTTTTTTGGACTTGTGAACTTATGAAATGAAACTCCTGTGGTCTGGGATGGATATGTGAACTTTCGACGTGAAACTTCTGTTTTTCATAGGGAATTTGAGATGGATATGTGAACTTTCGATATGAAAATTGTGATTTTTCTGAAAATCGGTACCACTGTATCTCAGGAACGAAATGGACTATAATGCTGATTTTTTTCTAAAATGTGAAAAACTATACGTGGAGGTCAAATCCACGCTTAACTCGATTTTTCTGGATTTGGCGCTTGTGAACTTTTGGAACGGAAGTCCCCATATGGAGCCACATTTAGCATTGAAAAAATCATCAATTTTTGGAAAATATAATTAAATATAATCCCAGAAAATCTCTCAAGGATAAAATATAATTAAATCTCTCTCAAAAACCTGGAAAAATATAAATAAATAAAAATATCAGAATTTGAGAGATTTTCTGACATTTTTAAAAATCTCTCAAAAAGAAAATATAATAAAATCTCTCTGGAAAAATTTTCTCTCTAATATTTTCTGAGATTTTCTGATATTTTTTTAATATAAATCTCGCACAGATTTTTTCAATGCTAGCCACATTGAACTGGGAAAGCTAGCCGCCTCGGCCTCACATGCCCAACAAATTAAGTTTGCATGATTATTATAATATAAATATTCTGGATTTTTGATCTGCAGAACAATGCTGAACTTTGTCCATTTTTAATGATGATTTCGATTGAAGAAATTGTAAAAAGTGGATGAAGACAGCTTAAAAACGAGATTTTTATATCCAGTTGAGATTTGCGAAACAATAGTACTTATTTAATTGCACAAAAAAGCAGGCACATTGAAATGAATGTTCAAAACATTATTTTCTCTGTGGGAAACTAAAAGAAGCTGTTGTTTGAATTTAATGAATATTGTATGTAGTTAAAAATGTTTATATACCTACCACATGAAATGTTGAAAATGTGTATCCATGAAGAAATCACAACATTATTAGAACAAGCAATCTATCAATTATGATTACCGTATATCCTCGAATAAGACCATGGGAGTTTTTGAGGGGAGTTATTGAAGCAGGGGATGATTTATTTTTTCCTCTGAATATTTAGTAAAATTCATCAATAATAAAAATGTCATAATTGAAGCAATGAAATCAGTGCTAGTGAACAACATCAGTTGCAAAAGAATACAAAGGTTACATATAGGTAAATATTCACAAACACGTTATTATACATGTTATGTCTTTCCCAGGGCCGTATCCAGGGGGGGGGGCGGGGGGGCTGCAGCCCCCCCCCTCCCGGGGCGAGACCAAAAAGTGACCGGAAAATGCGACTTTTTCAACGTCAGCGTAAAAAAATTTGCGCGCAAGCGCGCATTCTTCACCAGACACAAGTTATTATCATCGGATTTGCTCCATGTGCCCACAAATCATTATAAATACACTCAATGTTGTGTTTTTTTGCTGTTTTGTATGTATATTTACATACATATACAGCGTTCCATGGCGCTGACGCCAACTACTAATGGCGCCAGCGCCATGGCGCCATTCCGCCACTGTAGCTAAAATTTTAGGGGGGGGGGCTGAGCCCCCCCCCCCTCGCCGGCCTCCGTAAACAAGCAGCCCCCCCGCTCAAAAATCCTGGATACGTCCCTGGTCTTTCCCATAAGAGAGTGGGGAGTTTTTAGAGGGGCGGGTGTATTTATTCCTCACCCAGCCAACGGGGGGTTTTTCAAGGGGGTTTATTCGAGGGATAACATAATCCCACAATAATCAGAAACCTTTCTGAACTCTAACAGCATTAATATAATCAACAGGGTGTTCCTTCAAAAAATGACACAACATTGCCAAATCACACTCACATTTTCTCTTCACACATTTTTCCAAATATTTTGCACCACCGCTCTGACTAGAATCTGAATTTTTTATTGTAAAATTGCACAGTGGACAGCGATTGACAAACTTGTCTGGGTTAATGATAGCCTGCAGGAGCATTTGCTTGCTGCAGCCTGAAATTGGGGTTGGGGGTATGTAAATATGCAAATGAATGCATACTTTATTTTTACATTAAAAAATTCTGACTTTGTTTTGATTAAAAAAACGAGATGTGATAAAACTTTGCGTAATTGATGATTCAAACCTTGATAAAATATGCGGCGCCCCCCCCCCCTAAAATTTAACCCATGCGGCAGGGAAAGGCGCCATGGCGCTAGCGCCATTGGGGTTAGCATAAGCACCAGACCGCTGTATATGTATGTATTTTACATATTTACATATACACGTCTGAGACGCGGACATGAACAAGTTTAGGGCTGTCGCGCGACCGGTAAGACGAAAAAAATCCGGTCGCGTGAAGCAAAAATGAGCGCTTAATTTTAACGCTTAACGCATAATTTTTGAAAAGACCCTAAAAATCGACCCCGAAATCACGATTCGGTGCACTTTCCTACTATCACCCGGGAAAGGGGGGGGGCGCAATTTCCGCCCCCCCCTTCCTAAGAACTGAAAAAACCTGAATAATAACCTGCACCCATCTGATTTCCATATCTATCAAGATGTCCCTTCTCCCCATTTCCGCCCACAGTAACCTCCACGTTTTCAGCCAACATTGGCGGCTGTGACCCCATTGGCATCTGTGTTTCACTCTCCTGTGTTTCTGCAATTGTCACATTCTGTGTTTTGCACGATTGTGCTGTAGACACGCTTGAACTCGATCCTGGTGGCAGTCACAGAACCTGTAAAGTGTCCTGTGAAATGTCAAGTGTTTTGCAAAGTTATGGAAAATGCACTGGAAAATCGCAAACGTACATTTGCCATTTTGCAGGGCATTTTCCACGATTTTAGACACTTGACATGACATTTGACATTTTACACGACACTTTACAGGATCTGGGATTGGCACCTGAGCTCGATGTACCCATTGTCGCAGCGCTGAATTGAATGGGTTAAATTTGGGTGGGTTATGGTCGGGTGTAGTGCTGTAAAAAGCGCCAGGACTTAAGCGCCAAAAGCGCCATGGCGCTTTTTGCTTTGGCGCTAGCGCCAGGCGCCAGCGCCATGGCGCTTTTACATCACTAGTCGGGTGTTGAAAAAGACTGGGGCAGTGTAATTGAGGATACATTGGTATTTTTACAGTCTGTTTTGTAAATATCGCGTCAATGCTTTTGGGTCAATGACTGATCTATTAGGACTATTGGTGGTGTGAACGAGTTTGGTGCCAAGCGCCAATGGCGGGAGATAAAAATGGCGCCTAGCGCTAAAAGCGCTTTTACACCACTAGCCATAGCACTTTTTAAAACCCCAGCGCCAATAGCGCTACGGTAAAATGGTGTGAAGTATCAAAAGCGCTGTTTGCTTTGGCGCTAGTGATGAAAAAGCGCCAGAAAATAGGGCGCCAAGCGCCATTCAGAAACAGGGCGCCAGGCACCAGCGGCGCCAAAGGAAAAGGGCGCCAATGGCGCCATGGTGCGGCGCCCGTTGGCGCCCTTCAACGGCGTCAGCGCCATTCCGTCAATAGTGGCGCTTTTCACATCACTAATTAAGACTTTTAAGTTAAACTTAAAAGTTTTGGCCTTCGTTCCCCCGGCCAGCAGTCCAGAAAAACAACACAAGTAGGTGTATGTGGTATTTCTAGGGTGCAATGTATCCTAGCTGTCTCCATTGTTATGTGTACAGACATCCTCAAAACTACAAGTTCAACTTACGACTCCTTGAAGTTCAGCACCATCATATCCCAGAGTATTTTTGCGTGCTTAT
Source organism: Sphaerolaimus hirsutus (assembly GCA_964036195.1). Taxonomy (NCBI): domain Eukaryota; kingdom Metazoa; phylum Nematoda; class Chromadorea; order Monhysterida; family Sphaerolaimidae; genus Sphaerolaimus; species Sphaerolaimus hirsutus. The sequence goes on along the minus strand of OZ038453.1, from coordinate 17,869,039 downwards.
CAATGCTTTCGCCGGTATAAATCATCAAATCATTGAAATTGTTTCTTGGATGTCTGCCCATTATTCTCATTTTGTCGCTGGTTCGGTACAACAGCATTCTGCATTCAGAGAAAACACATTATGAAATGTTTTTTTCAGAATTCAAATTATTTGAAAATGGCGGGTCAGTAAAGTATACAATTTTTTAGTATACGCGGCGGACATCACACTTAGTATGAAAACCTACCCTAACCCATCTGAATAATGAACCAAATATTTTTACAGTTTTTCATCATAATATTTCGTTTTTTTACTTCGGAATAATTAATTACGAAATTTATCACAAGATTTTATTCATTAAATTATGGTAGGTTTTTATATTAGGTGTGCTGTCCGCCGAGTATAAATGTAATAACGTTTGACCAACTATGCACTCATGTAGTATGTAAACTTCACTGCTTTTTTCACACAAATACATAATTTTTTCATTGAAATATGATTTTTTGCTGAAATCTGAAAAAAATTATTGTTATTTGTGGAGAACAAGATATCAATAACTCAAAGACCCAAATGAAACTAACACATTCATACACAGATCATCCTTAAGCTTCTGTTTGAGCTGCATAACTCCATTTTGAACTGACATGGCTCCAATAACGTTTCTCCTATTCCGAGTGATGAGTGTTTGGTCTGTTCTGAAAGTTCCGCCGTCAAACCATTGAAATGCTATTTTGAAATGGTCTTGCTATCTCTATAAAGTTTTGAATTAAGAAACAAGAAATTGTTGGTGCACACATATGGAAACAGTTATTTTCCAGATGCTGTCGATGCACATATCAACCTCAGTCTGCTAAGTGCATTTGCAATTGACATTGGTGTACCTAAAATCACCAAAATTAATGAAGGTCGTGACAGATTTGACAGTGGGTGCCTCTCCCAGCTCATGTGAAATGCCCTGTCAAATGTAAAATTTCATGCAAAGAAAATTGGAATTTTGTGACATTTAACATTTTACAGGGAGCATTACAGGGTCAAGGTAGATGAGACATAAGGGAGTTTTAATAGTTAATCTACTGTATTTACTTTTCACTGTACTTATTATTTGGCAGCCTGTACGCACTGGAGTATTTCTAATAAACATTTTCTGGCACATGCGCGGTACTTTTAGAACAGCCCGTGTACTATTAATTGGCCAACTTCTTGCTGTAATTCCATGCAGCCGCGATGCAGCTGAGCAAGTGGCAGCAATTGCGTCTGGTAAGGTATTCGATTTACCCGAAAAGTGAGTTTTTGGGCAGCCCGACAAATTGTTCCGGATAATTTTACAGTATTTACACGAATAATTCCCCTGAGAAATGATATTTTTCGTCAGACTTTTTGATGGGGTTACCAGGGCCGTATCCAGGGGGGGGGGGCGGGGGGGGGGGGCTGCAGCCCCCCCCCCTCCCGGGGCGAGACCAAAAAGTGGCCGGAAAATGCGACTTTTAGAACGTCAGCGTAAAAAATTTTGCGCGCGAGCGCGCATTCTTCACCAGACATATGGTATTAACATCAGATTTGCTCCATGTGGCCACAAATCGTTATAAATACACTCAATGTTGTGTTTGTTACTGTTTTGTATGTATATTTACATACATATACAGCATTCCATGGCGCTGACGCCAACGCCAATTGCGCCATGGCGTGGCGCCTACTAATGGCGCCAGCGCCATGGTGCCATTCCGCCACTATGTAGCTAAAATTTTAGGGGGGGGGGGCTGAGCCCCCCCCCCCCCTCACCGGCCTCCGTAAACAAGCAGCCCCCCCCCCCTGCTAAAAAATCCTGGATACGTCCCTGGGGGTTACTATTTGAGGGATAATTATTCAAGAGGGGGAATTGTTATTTCATCAAAAATTTTAAGCAAGTTCTTTCAACTCATTCCGCAAATGATGGCTTAATAACACAATAACATGCCATTTTTGTTTAAATTGGACATAACAAATTGTAACGTATGTCTTAAGGGAGAGATTATTCAAGGGGGGGATTAGTTTTTCTCACTCGTCTAACAGGGGGGATTATTCGAGGGGGGAAGTATTCAAGAAGAGGAAACTATCCGAGTAAATACGGTATAGGCTGCCCACGTCAACTCAACATGAAACATTGCGCATATCAGTTCTGAATCGAAAACACATCGAGTTGGGGGGACTGGCGGCACAGTTGCCGACACAATAAATCGGGCTGCCCGAAAAAACATATCGGGCAAATTAAATCCCGTCCCTGGTCCGCAGCCGGGTGCGGCACCAAAGTACTCATATGAGTAGCGATCGGCGCCAATGTGGGCCTTAGAAAATCCTCTAGAATGAGATCATAATGCAGGGCTATTGTTGCGTACTTTGTGTTTTCATCCATTTGTAGTATTTCGGAGGTAATTGCGGCCATTTTTTCTGTTAATAGGATAGAAGCGAAACCCTTTAGTAAAAGATTATCGGTTGGGCATCTAAAAATTAAGAAATTTGTCGAAAAAAGGTTCCTGACGACTCCGTTGTAATAAATCAATGCAATACAATACAATGGCTTGGCTTGGGCAGCGCCGGACAGGTTTAAAATCGATTTTTATCAGATAAAATAAACTGCACGCGTGCGGTTCATTTCCGCTGCATAATTCCAGTGGCTGGTTTCGTCCACTGTGAAATATCATGAACAGTGTAAAATGTCAGAGAAAATTTGTGGGTTCCGGGAAAAGGAAAGGTGAAATAAGATTATGCAATTTTCGGGACCGGCAAATTTTCTGTGACAGACACATATTCCCATGACATTTCATACAGTGTATATTTGTGCCTGGAATAAAACGCACGCCGAGAACAATGCAGAGCAGCGATATTCAGACGATTTCAATAGACACGTCCAGGGTTGGTTTTGGTAAAATACTTTTTTTACTAAAATTGTAGTAAAATTGTATAAAAATTGTTTTTATTTATTTTTTATATTTTATGTTTGCATTTTATTTTATTGTTCAATTTTCATTTTTTTTCATGAGATTTTGCCAACCCTGGACACGTCTAACTGAAGCAAAGAGCCCACACCCACACACACTAGGTACATCAGTTGACACTTAAATTCCTGTTAACTAAATTTTGGCCAAATATGTTATTTCAACTTTCATGTGTGATATTTATAGCATAGCTAATTTTATATCATGACACTTAATTTTCACTGTTTCTGTAAGTGTGATGATTTTAATTTTGGTTTTTTATTTTTTATTTTACATTCAGTTGACACGTATTTGCGATGTCAACTAGTGTGTGTGGGCCAAAACGCTAAATGAAAAAAAAACGCTGAATCTGTCTGCATTCAACCGTAGTTGTTAAAACGTATTTACTTCTATTCTCAAAATACATTACAGAGTAAATATGTTTACGTTTCGTCTGCAAAAAGTACTAGTAATCGCTTGAGATATAGAAAACGTAATTGAGATCATTTCTTTTTACATACTTTTTAAAGGCATAGAATGAAAAAAGGTAACAAATAGGCAAGAAAAAGTGAAAATCGTCGAAATCTGTATGTTAGCACATTTAGACAAAAATTGCTGAAAAATAGGCAAAAAGTTAAGAAAATCAGTAATTTTGACCGCGAATTGGGCGAAATTTCTCCAAAAAACTCACGTTTACGTGTTATGGGGAAAGTGCGTTTACTCACGTTTACTCATGAGTAAAAGTAAACATTTTACGTGACGTTTTCTGTACTCAGGGGATGAGTAAATAATAAATACTTAAAATAAAATATAAAATAAATAAATACGTTTTCGTATACTTAAAAAGTTTCAGTACTTTTAACAACTCTGCATTCGGTGGTTATGGCTCTCAAATCCCACAATACGGTAAATCCCTATTTCTTGAAGACGCGATAAATTAGAGCATGGCATTAAACACCTATAAAACGCCATGGCGCTTTTGTTTACTTTCTGCTGACGGAAGAGAGGTCGCTGCGAAACTCAGCGAATTGTTATTTAAAGACGCATGAAATCCTTATCAATGAAGCCACATGTGTTTAGGCACTGAATTCGTGCCAACCTAAATATGTTCTGTATTTTCATGTGACGATAAAATGCTTAAACTGATAAAACAGGTTCAGAACGATAACAGATATTATATGCAAAACAAATATTTCCGAAAAGGCTGTGAAATTTTTGAAAAACTAAATTTATGTTCTGTGTGCACGCACACACTGGAGTCGAATACTGCAGAGTAAAAACTGCTTGGTGGTCCCTTTTATTTTATGGGGTGAGAATTGGGGGTGCATCATTTCAAATGCTAGTCACTTCAAATGCTGCCAAAAAGCTCACTTCAAATGCTGTAGTGCATCATTTCAAATGCTACTGTGCTAGAAGTGGTATGAGAAAAGAATTGGGAAGTAGAAAAACGAAAAACAAATGGTAAGTGACAAGAAAATGCTAAAAAATTTAAAAAATTCTATTCACTTCTCATTTCACTACTCTATTCATTTCTAATGCTCATGAAGTCCATTTTAGTGCCGCAGGTGAGCAAGCATGAGATGATTGAATGGTGGCATAATCACTAACTGTAGGTAGTTGTCGCCTTACAGAATTTGAAATGATGCACTACAGCATTTGAAGTGAGCTTTTTTGGCAGCATTTGAAGTGACTAGCATTTGAAGTGGTCTGGGCTCGTGAGAATTGCATTGTAAAATGGTGGCCAGATTCACAATCTGTTTTGTGTACAAGCAAGTACCGAATAGTCAAAAATCTGATCATTACCGTATTTCTTCTAATAGTAGAGCGCCGTTCTATTTTTTTGTCGACTTTTTACCTGCCGTTTTGTTGAAAGTGCCATTCTATTGGAGCCAATTCTATTGGTTCTATTGGCTGCCTTTCTAATTTTTTCACCACACATTTTTTTTTTCATTTGACTATAGTGTTTTTATGAAACTTGAGAAGTGTTTTACATCAAAGCATCAATTTGACGTTTAATATGCTGAATATGAATGCTTAAAATGTTGCCGCCATTTATTTCTCTTACATTTTTGTGTTTTGGCTATCTCCCAACGTAATTTCTACCGGGAATTCTATTGGAGACTACCGCTCAAGTATAGACTGCCGTTCTTTTTATTAGAAGTCTCCTTCTATTGAATGTGTGTCGTTCTATTAGAAGGAATACGGTAACATCACACATTTATTTGTCGATTTAGCTAGATCAAATTACTAGTATAGGCAAAAATAGGCAATAGTATAAAATAGGCAAAATCAACGGTCAATGTCCAGATGTGTTAGACAGGCATATGCGGCATAAACATGTAGCATCAACACATGGTGTTTACATGAGAATGTTATAGATGTGTATGTAGCTTAGGTACATTGAATATCAATTGCAGCTAGGGATGGCCAGCACTTTTTTCAACTGCTTTTTTAAAAAAAGAGCGCAAGGTCTCAGCGTTTAAAAAAAACAGAGCTGGCATAATTTTGTAGTAGTTATGCACTATGTAAATATTTTGCAATTTTTTTGCATGCAAACATGCGATATCACATGCACATTATACTCGGGTGACATTACAGCCTACATTTTTTCGGAGGAAACACTCCATCATGACGTCATCACTTCCGTCATCTTCATCATCTCTTGTCATCACTTCATCATCATCATCACGTCTTTCATAAGTTCTTGGCTGGCCGTCTGCCAGCCGAAGACATAACTCCTATCTGTTTGTAGAGTATCACATATCTGCCGAATAAGTCCAGTTATGGGACTTTCACCATATTGGATTTTTGCAGGGGTCAATGGCGTGTGCGGAAAAATAGGGCCGCCACCTGAATGATGTAATACGTGTGCAGACTGTAGACATATATTTAAAAAATATCCCAACTTCACCACAATTTTTGTATATTTATTTTTACTATTATTTTTTGCTTTTACTATATATTAGTAACTATTTACTTTATCATGCCATTGATCATTATTTTTTTCATAGTAATCTCCAATGCTACATAAGTGCCTAAAATGTCTGTTGTCCTGCTGGTTTCAGGTCAGCTGGTAGACCCTGAAACCTGTACCAGCCACAATTTTATACCAAAAATGCTAATTTTTTAAGTTAAATATTTCAGCTGATCTGTTTCTTTCTCTTATTCCGAATTATAAATATGTCTGCATGCGAATTACATAATTCAGGCAGCGGACCTATTTTTCCGCACACGCCATTGACCCCCACAAAAATCCAATATGGTGAAAGTCCCATAACTGGACACAAAGTATCTGCCGAGTATACCCTGCTGGTTGTTTTTATTGGTTTTGTGGCATTTTTTGTGTTATTCCTTATAGGGATGGCCAGCACTTTTTTTCAAGCGCTTTTTTTTTGAAAAAACGCCACTTTTTTATAAAAAAAGCGCAAGGGTCCTGCAAAAAATTGCCGCTGGCAAAAAATTTTGTACTTGTGCACTAGGTATTTTGCAATTTTTTCACACGCGAGTGCGCAATTTCACATGCAAATTGCCATTGGCAAATTTTTTTGACACAAATCACCACTTATAATGCTATACACTGGCTCCACAGACATTATATGGTCATATATAACATCACAGAGTATTGCCACTGTCTGATATACCTATATATGTTGACACAAGGTCATATCTGGGAGCTTTTAAAAAAAAACGTTTATAATTATAAAAAACGTTTAAAAAAAAACAAACGTTTTTTTATAAAAAAAAACATCGAGTTAAAAAAACGGTTTTTTTCCAACCCTAGTGATATGTCAGTCTAGTATATAATATCCAGCCAATGTGCTCCCACATACTTCTACAGAGTGTAACATCACTGTCATGCATTAGCCTTCTCTTACAACGTTGTTTAAGCACTATTCCATGCCTAACTTCACTAGAAGTCATGAAACATACACAAACAGCAATATACATAACGAGTCAACATAAAATTGGATTTTGCTTATAAGGACTTATAATGCTATCTCATGATTACACAGCCATTCTATGGCTATATATCATCACAAGTACTACCACTTGTCTGATATACCTGTATATATTGACTCAGAACCCTATTTGGGAACTTTTTAGGTACCTTCTTGACATTTTTTGAAAAAAAGCGAAAAAAGTGCATTTTTTTTAAAAAAGCGCTTTTTTTAAAAAAAGCGGGGGTCGTTAAAAAAAAGTGCTTTTTTCCATCCCTAATTGCTTATATTCCCAAATGCTATCATATGATAAAATGTCATATGTTAGAGTAGTATGAATTATCCAGCCAATGTGCTTCCACATACTTCTACCAGGGGTCTCAAATGGGGGGGGGGGGGTTGGGGGGGGGGGGGTTACCCCCCCAAACCGCCCAGCTATCTATCTATCCCGGAGGCCGCTCAGCTATCTATCTATCCCGGAATCAAAATTTTTGGGCTACTACCCCCCTAAACCCCCCACCCCCCAAATTGCCCAGCTATCTACCTATCTGGAGCAATTTGTCAGAAACTATACCCCAATTTTCGCTCAAAATTCACTATTTTTCATACCTATATATATATATAGATTTTCACCTCCAAAATCACTGGTTCATGCATCTAACTGCCTATTTTCAGCTATTTTAAGTACTATATGCTTCTGTATACCCATTTTGAGCTATTTTACACCTACTTTTAGCGATTTTTCTCCCTTTTCTTCCTTCTATGCCCCGAAATAGCCTATATATCGAACCACCACAACCCCCCCAGAAAATTTTTCAGCTATCTATCCCTCCGGAGGAGCGATTTGCTATCTATCCAACCACTCAGAGGGTCAAAATTCAAGATACCCCTGACTTCTACAGTGGGAAACATCAGTTTCAATGTATTACACTTTTGTTATACCGTATTTCCTCGAAAAAAAAACCCTCGTTTGAACCCCCCCCCCCCTCTCGAGACCACTATGAAACAATCACCCCCCCCCCCCTCGAAATACCCCCCCCCAGATTGAGTGCAAAGAGATGACAAATACTGCAGTTTGTGTTCTGCGTAGTGCAGAAACGCAGAACACACGTTAAAACAATGTTGTAATCACGTTAGAACAGTGTTCATACCATCTACATACAGTCATCCCCGGGTTATCGGGTGATGTAAAATTTTTGAAATCTCACCCTATAATGCCGGGAACCCTATAACCGGGGGATGTACTATAGTGGTGATGTGCTGGTGCATGGCGTTACCAGCATTTATGGACATCAATCACTAATAATGAACATGAGGCTTTTTAAATGCAATAATCGTGCAAACGTTCAAAATGTGCATTTATGATGTTCATATGTAAATTTATACTCTGCGGACAGCACAGTTTTATTCCCAATGTCATTCCCCGTTTTATATTATACTTCAATACCCGATAACTGAAGGAATTTTATCAATCAAAAATGCTAAAAAATTCCCAAATCGCACCCGATAACCCGGGAATACGGGAAACCTTCAATCCGGGGAATTTTCTTCACACGTGTCCCCGGTTTTTCAAAATTCCACCCATTAACCCGGGGAACCCTATAACTGGGGAACCGTTAACCCGGGGACGACTGTACTACTATTAGTCTACAGGAGTCTTATACATGTCAGTTATTGATGCATTTTTCTACCCCAGTGTACATCACAAATGACGATTTTGTACTAAGATTTGAAAAAATTTCTGGCGAAATAATACCCCCCCTTCGTTTAACCCCCCCTCCCCTCCCCCTCTCGGGACCACTATGAAACAATCACCCCGGGGGGGGGGGGGGGGGTATTTCGAGGAAATATGCTAAACTTACATATTTCAGCACTATTCCATGCCTAACTGCCACTTTTTATGATATACCCGAATATATTGACTCAGAACCATATTTGGGAGATGATTAGAAAATGTTTTGACATTTTCTCAAAAAACGACTGAAGTGCGTTTTTAAAGCGCTCCTTCCATCCCTCATTGCAGCATCAAAAAGCAAATAACACTTTCCGTCCCGTTTGGCACGGTGCCATCTTGCGCTTGGGTAGGTTCTCTAGACGATGACCCCGCCTTAATGATGAACCAATGTAGGGGTCAGTGGCGGCACAGACCAAAGTGTTGTTCGATGGGATTAAGTGTCGCTCGCGTCGCTCATTTTGTGTCTGTTGTTTTGCGTGCGAGTGCGATGGGATCAAGTTGTCAATCATAGCGCATCTGTTTTTTTTTATGTGTGTGTGTGTGTGTGTTCAGGCGCGATGCCGCTCTGTGGCTGGCGCATTTTCGTATACGTACATATGAAGGGTGTGCTTCTAAAAGTACCGATCTACAAAAAAATCGATTTTGAGATAATCGCAATTAGGGTTCAAAACGGGATTGACTTTTCGGGATCGGGATTCACTTTTTGAGATTTCGGGATCGGGATCGGGATTGGGGTTTCGGGATCGGGATCGGGATTGGTATTTTGAGATTTCTGGATCGGGATCGGGATTGGGGTCACGGGATCGGGATCGGGATTGGCATTTTTTTCGGGATCAGGATTTGGGTCTAGGGGATAGAGATTTTCGTCACTGTTCTGGCATTCACAGTTGTTCATAAAGGTCTCAAAACACTGTTGGATGCCAGAAAAAGTGACATAAAATGGACGCTGGGGGTTTTGCGTTCACATTTTTGCATGCAAAAATGTCATTTTTTTTCACTTTTCATAATTTTCCACTATTTTTTTCCGGGATCGGGATCCCGGACTTGGGAGATTCTCGGGATTGGGATCGGGATTTGAAAGTTTTCGGGATCGGGATTGGTAATTTTTGGATTTCG